>JANHFX010011272.1:123333-139706 GCA_027560015.1 Chloroceryle amazona | reverse complement strand
GACCACATCCACTGCTCTACCATCATCTATCCACCTGGTTATGTCCTCATAAACGGCTATCAGGTGGGTCAAACACGACTTCCCCTTGGTGAAGCCATGCTGACTGCTCCTAAGGACTGTCTTATCCTTGATATTCTTAGAGACAGCACCAAGGATAAGTTGTTCCATCACCTTTCCAGGAATAGAGGTGAGTCTGACCAGTCTATAGTTACCTAGGTCCTTCTTCTCGTCCCTCTGAAGACTGGTGTGACATTTGCTTTCCTCCAGTCTGCAGCTATGCATATAAATTACATATATGAGAATGGGCATGCATATGTATATGTATAGATATACATGCACATTATATATATATTTATGCAACCATATCCACAGACATGATGTGTTGTTTAATCCTAAATCATTTAATTTTATGAATATATAAGAATGAAAAGTAGAAAAAATGTGTCAAGACTGTACGTTTCTTTGCACATATTCATACTGATGAAATTTCTGCGCAATTGGTCTGCGATCGAATGTTTTCAGCTGGTTACGTCATGCAGTAAATTTTGTTAACTTCAGTGAAAAATATTTTGAGGCTACTTAGTCATAAAGATATAATTGTAAACACAAATCCTACACTGAGATTTCGCACCTGATATTTAAACAAGATCCTTGATACATTATTACCACATGATCCAAAAAGCTGTAAGTCTTCTATTTTTCTCAGGATGTAGCTATGAGGCTGTATATAACATGTTTTTAGTTATGGCAGCTGACTTCCTGGTGAGGCCTGCTGCCAGCTGTTTCAGCAGCTTTGCATTTGCCATTTGATCTGAGAATTAGCACTGCTGAAAATGTGCCAAGGCCACCTTGTATTTTGAGACAGTGTTTTCCTCTGATTCCTTTTTGATTGACAGTTCTATTACAGATATGTTTTGGAATTACTAAAAAGTGTTATGGACATGAGGAAAAATATAGTACCTGTGGTATCATTACAGCCATGTATCAAGGATCAAGTGGGTAAAATGAAAGGTACATGTAACTTAATTTACATTCCCAGACAAGTCAAGGATCTATATCCCACAGAGTGAGAAAAAAATGTGTCATGTCAAAAATTATGCCAGAGTTGTCCCACCTATAGTTTACAGAATATGTGATCTGACAAACCAGTTAAGTATGGTTCCTAAGCAAAAGTAGATACAGTCCAAATGAGGGGAGGAAAATTGGACTGAGCCAGCCAGGACAGTGTCAGGTAATGTGGGACACTGCCCAGAACTTGTGAATTGCAGGAATGCATACATGTGATTTGGAGGATATTCACAGACAGCTTACTGTAATCTGATGCAAAAGACCTACAAGGTAGTTGGCCAGTTACTAAAAGATATAAAATTCTTCCAAGGAAGCCATAGTGAGTCACTCATGATGCATTCAGAGTAGCTTTAACCTGTTAGAAAAATATCCTAAACAGACAGAGGACAATAAAGTAGAGTCCTTGACACATGAAATACTCCAACAGCTTTGCAAATCTGAACCTTATCATAACTCAAGCTAAAAAGCTTATTATTCTTAGACCATCACTTTCCATTTCCATACTGTCTAATTGTTTTTTGTCTGTTACTGCTATAGTGTTTGGTACTGAGAACACAATTCTTTTCAGGTACTTTGGCTCATGTCACAGTAATGGTTAACAAATGAGAGAACCATTACTACATTAAAATTGGGCTTGACCTTGTCACCACCCTATTAACCCTTCAAATGTTTGTTAACTTGTTAGCTTTCAGTGAAATAAAAGTATGAAAAATACATCAGCCTTAATTATCTCATGCACTTTAGCCTTCATTCATAGTAGATTTTATTTCTTTAAAAGTACATAAACAAAACTGTAAATATGATTTCAAGTGTCATAAAACACAGACAGCAGAATGGATAAACAATGAGATATGGGTGTTTCTCCATGAGAAGTGTAGTTCAAAGCTGTGTAAGACTGATAATGATGAAATGTTGCTACCATGAGCTGTGATGTAGCAGAATGCCAGGATAACTCATCAGAACCATGCAGAAGCAGATCTTCAGCAGCACAAAGCACACAATATATGATCCCATCAAGCTATAACCTTGCTGTGTCTGCCACCTTGTTCTGAACCAGATCAGTGGTACTCTGTCTGATGAAGGAACAGCAGAAGAATAAGCTTTGTTATAAACCCAGATACCCTCTTGCAAAAGCAAGAGTTTCAGGTTTGCTTAGGCCCAGCAGGCTGAAGTCATCAAGCTGGTGGTCTGAGCTCACTCAGTGAGGACACATTTGATGATATGTCTTCTCCTGGTGTCCCCGCACTTTGCCCAGTGATTCCAGTTCTAGGAATAAATACTACTATTAGATGCAAGATGGATTTGTAGCTATAGTGGGGATGTGTTTTGGATTACTGATTGCAAATAAGAAAGATCAACTGAAGGACATATAGGTGCATGAACAGTGAGATATATGCTCTTCACAAATATATTTATACAGGAATTAAAGAGATTGTTATTTGTCAGTACAGCAAAATTTTGGAAGTTCATGGAAAAAGCAAGAGGGAAAAATCTTACCATCCTCTATTAATTTATGAAAATGATAACAGGAAAGTAGAACTGATGACACAGAAATCATGACATTCCCTCTGATCTTGTCCCAGATTAGTTAGCGTTCCCAGAATATTAAAATTCATTGAATGGTAACACAGAAACCTTTCCAAGCAATTGAGTAATTCACAGTGTATTTCATGAGATTCATTTCTCCAAAATGCAAAAAGTTGTGCAAATAAGATTCTTAATAGGTGAATCTGAAAGTGGCGTGGTTTTGCACACTTGAAAATTCTTGCTCCTTTGCACAACTGTGGTTTGCACATGACAAGTTGTCCTTTCTCTCTTCACTGTATTCCTTGTACACTTGTCCTGTACACTGCTTCTACCCTCCTTGTACACTACTTGTGGTAAATTGACTGTGGCTAGCAGGTAAGTCCCAACCTAAGTTGCTCACTCACTTCTCCCCCACTGCATGGGGGAGAAAATCAGAAGGGCAAAAGTGAGAAAAACTCATGGGTCAAGATAAAGACAGTTTAATAAATGAAGCTGTTAGGTTTAGGGTTGGGCCAGTCACTAGATGGATGACATATTGCTCTCTATGAATCCCTTTCCTTTCCCAAACAGGAAGAGAGAGTAAGGGAGACTTATGGATTGGAAAAGAAAGCTAAACCAAACTTAATGAAAATGGAATATATATAAATATATACAAAACCAATATTGTATCAGCCCCCTGGATGGCAATTACATTACTGTCACCACTGATGCTGTGGAGCCAGCACCGGGGAAGTCCCAGACTGGACTCAGAAGCAGACAGGAACAAAATTCAGGAGGTGAATTTTGGAACTGCATTCAGGAACACATGGATTGGGATTGAAGATGGAACAAAAAGAGTCCTCCTCAGATGCTGGCCATTGAAAAAGAGAGCTTGACCCTCATGATCCCTCAGCTTTATACTGAATATGACATGTATGGGATAGAATCCCTCCTTGGTCAGTTTAGGGTCACCTGCCCTGTCCTCTCCTCACTGCACCCCCAACGTGGTACACAAGATCCAGCAGTGACCTTGGTCTGCACACCAGTTCTTGGTTTTAACTCTAAACATGGAGCATTATCACTGCTGGCAGCAGACACTGCCTGTGAGAACAGGCTGATAACATCACACAGCATAGTTACTTAGAAGAGACTGAGCTGAAAAGTAAAATTGCTGATCAAAATGAGTTCTGGTTTAACTCAAACAAGGACAGCAGGCAAGAAAAGAAAAAAAAAACACACTCAAAGGGAATCACTACCTCCCACCAGGAGAATGATACCTTGCTAGTCTCCAAGCAATGTCAACTTCAGGAACAACCCCCTTAACCCTCCAGTGTTTTGGGTTTTTTTGGTGTTTGTTTGTTTGTGGGTTTTGTTTGTTTGTTTGTTTTGTTTTTCTGTTTGTTGTTGTTGGTTGGTTGGTTGTATTTTTTCTGTTGTCTGAGCATAGCATTATATGTTAGAGAATATCTCTTTGACCTGTTGGGGTCAGCTGTCCTGGCTAAGCTTCTCCCTGTGTCTTGCCCACTCGTGACCTATTATCTGAGGTGAATGGTGTGACATAAAGAGGAAAACTTAACACTATGTAAGTATTGCTCATCAAAAGCCAAAATGTTACGGGTTATCAACACTTTTTCGGGCACAAATCTAAAACAGAGCACCACACGTACTGCAATGAAAAAAAGTTAACTCCATCCCAGCCAGATCCAGTAATCACATCAATCTACATTTTAGTATTGAGAAAACATAGCTCAGTCAGTAATATCCTCTTCTGAACAGCACTGGCAAGTTGGTGATGATAAAGAAGCCTGTTTCCAGCTACCTCTTGAATACCAGGCGGTCTTCCAGGACATTGGAGTTCTGCTTACTCTGGTGAGAAAAGTTAGTAGCCCACACACTTAGTATTATTTGAAGTCCTGCAGAGTATAAGTAAAATGTGTTTTGTGGGAGGATGGTATTCTCAAGTCCACAAATGCAATGGATTACATATATTTGTGCTGCAGCTTACTTTTTTGTGTGTGTGTGTGTGTGTGTGCTTCAAGGCATTCTTGGGGATACATTATGCATTAGCATATAAGGGCCTCATAAATACTAGGAAAGAGCAGCCTAGCTACTGGAGCATGCTGAAGTGAACTGAAACAAATTTAACACAGTTTCTGAATTATTTATATATGTGAGCACTCATACGGGTTTTACCTATTGTTTGGACTTATGACATGTAAGACACTTCCTCATTAATAAATGGATTTTCCAACAGCATGAACGCTTAACAGTGAATGCTGAAGTGTTCTTTGTTTGCACTCACTCACAAAAGTGGCATTCAGAGGCATCAAAAACTAGAAGAGAGCATCTGGGAACAATGGGGTCATCTATTAGTAAAACAATATTCTGTTTAGCTTCCTATTTTCTTCTCTATCCAGTAAAACCATGTTTTCTACTGTCATCCGTTCTGATATTTATGTTCTTTATTCTGTAGTCTAGAAGGCTGAAAGAGAAAGAGACACATTTTGTCTATATTTAGGGAAGTTTAGAGCATCCTTATGAGTCTAGTTCCCATTTAACAAGAATGGTTAGAGAAATCAAATCAGCACCGCCCCAAATTAAAGCCATTCAAGTCCCTTATAAAAATAGGCCACAGCTGATTCAAGGAATACACTCTGTAACTCTCCCCCTGTACAGGCGCTGGAACCTGTTTACAGTCCAATGAATAAGACTTCTTCAACACTGAGAGGATATACTTTTTTAGCTTAACTAAAACATGTAGAAATAATGGAAAATGAAACTAATATGTCAGTATTGACAAGAAATATTATCAGTCCTGGCTAAAATCAATTCCTCCTTCACATATTCTATCTTATCTTATTTACAGGCCTTTCTATTGCTCTCATCTCCAAATTACCTACAGCCTTCATAGACACCAATGTGGTTAGCATCAGACAGTACCTGGGAGACTACAAAGATTGTTTCATATTTCAGATGAGAAAATGGAGTTACACCTTGCAGAAGTGGCTTTTTCTAGACCACAGAGGACAGAAGATGATCACCATGAAAATATGAGTTCAGATTTGGGTGTTCTGCTTCTCAATTCAACATGTTCATTTTAACATTCTCTTTTTTAAAGGTGGCTGATACATATAGCTGATATAAATTAATTTGATTCAACATACTTAATAGCTTTTAACTGCATTTGATATCAATGAAGAAAAAAAATCTACTGATTGAAGGGGGGAAGTAAAAGGAAGCATAATAAGCTGTATTTTATATTTTAAAGAATGTAGTGTAAATATGAATATCCATATTCTTCTGTTTAGTGTTCCATGCTAAAAGTTAGTAGTTCCACATTGTTCAGATATGAATTAAGTAGACTCTTAATGTCTATTTACCTGTCTTCAAACATCTGTTACATTGTATTTATGATGATGCTTACAAGTTCTTTCTCTGTTTGTTTGGTAAATGTAAATCTTAATTAATCTCTACTACTGTGAACTTTTTTACTATGGACTAAGGTGTGGGGGGGTTTTTTTTGGTGTGTGTTTTTTTTTTTTCTTTCTTTGTGGTTTGTTTTTTTTTCACATGATGAAAAGAAAATAATGACCTAAAATCTAAAGTATGTGTATGTAAGGCCTAAGCAATAGTTCTAGTCAAACAAATTTTTCTGACTTTATAAAATGCTGTGGGTTCAGATGCTACCTGTGAAAAAGAATTAAAAATTATACAGGATTATTCAGATGAGGAGAAAGACAGTTAAATGCTGACATTAACAATTTTACTTATGACATATAAACTGCATTCCATCTCATCCAGCAACTACAGTAATCCAGGCAAATTATTCATTAGGAATGAATCAGTGCCATTGTTAGGAGGCAAGATTTTAATGGCTACTTGGTTTAAAGAAGGATTCTTTGAAAGGAATTGGTCAACTGCCAGAAGCTGTTTGCAATGACAAATTGCTCACAATGAATTGTTTAGAGAGAAAACACTACTTTTTGTTTATGAAACAAATCTGCATGCCAGTCAGTCAAGCTTGAGTATGAAGGAGTTTGGTGTAAGGTCGTGAATGCAACATTGGTTTGTTTTTCTTTGCTGTTTAGTTCTCTTGAAGCCTTAGCTGCTAAATAGCCGTAAAAAGTAGTTAGTAACTCCAGATTGGGTCCATTATTGTAAGACAGAAAGGCTGCCTGGCAGCCCTTTCATAGCTATCTCTTTTCTTCATTGCAAATCTTCCTGTATTCAAGGGGTAATCTGAAAATGTGCAATGACTTGGGGACATTTTCAGGCACTCTAATGATTGTGGTTGATTGTTTAAATTCAAATTTATCTTCCACAGCTGCTAAGTCTCTCTGAGTGTTTCACTGAAACTGTCTAGCTCATGTGAAGAAGCAATATGATTGCCAGTGCTCCCTCAGAGCACTTTTAATAGTATTTCTTATGACACGGTAACTTAGTAAGATTTGTTGTTCACAAACATTGCAGAGGATGTTTGTGCAGTAAGTACAGTCAGATTAATGTGTTTGTGTTTTGTTTTTGGTTTTGGTTGTGTTTTTTGTTTTTTTTTTTTTTTCCTCAGAAACTGTTATTGTTAATGTACTTAGAAGACTGCAATAAATTTTCTGCACAGTACAGAACACATCCTACGTCCGGTTGCACAACACAGTGTGGCATTTTGCTCTTGCTTATACAGAAACAATTTACAAGAGGCCATGCTGCATTTCCAGTGCATTTATCTTTGTCCTAGAGTAAATACAATGTAAACCTTCCTGTTCTTTAAAGACAATACTTTCACAAATATTTCACACACATCTTGCCCCTTTGCAAGAAAGTTGCTGTGAAAATCCATGGTTACATTTTTCTGCCTACAAAAACTTTCCAGATAGCTCTATCTCATTTCAAAGTTTGCATTTCACACAGTAACTGCTAATGGGTGTGCTAATACATATATGATGGGTGAGGGGGATGTTTTGCAGTAAAACAGTGTATCTAATTTTCAGCAGAGGGGAAAGGTACTTTCTGTGGTCATTGACTGACCTTTCAACAAATAGAATCCTAAACCAATGTACTAGACAGATAAGGCAATAGATCCGTTCAAGTCACAAAAAGGTGGAAGAAGCAAGCAAGATGTATAAACAATTCATCACAAAAGCAGGATAATACAGATACTAATCTGCTGTTACCAGTAAGCCAGCTACAGAGGTAACTACAGAGCCGGCATTTTGTATTTTAGTAAAGAATCACAGACATTGTCATTCAAAAGTGTTCAGTGTACTGTACTTCAGGGCAAAAGTTATAATTGTTTTAGACATTTGTCCCCCTCAAACATTTTCGTGAATTCTTTTATTTTGATATTTACATTTTTTTGCAGTTTTTACACTTCCAAGTCAGTCACATATATCAGCTACTAGTACAGGTGTGATTTGATATTTGAAAAAAAAATCACTGATATAAAGGCAGATTTGATTTTAGAGGATGTCATCTTAATCGTCACCTTTCCTCAGTTCTTGCTCCTACTGAAGATTGCTAGTCAAGTGTGTCAGTTCAACTGTTTCCTCAAAAATGTTTTAAAATATATCTATCCAGCAAACATATTTTGGTTAAGTGTAGTCATTTCATAGAATCAGCATAGGGCACAGTCACAAAAATAGTTCCTCAGTACATTCTGGACTAAAGATTAATGTAAAAAAATACTGAAATGGCAAATGTTCATCAACATATTTACCATGAAACTCTGTGCTGGTTTGATTTACATTGCTACCCCAGAGGCAATGATGGAGGGTGTAGAAGATCTCCCACACTGAGGCTGTTCCTAGGTCTCTTGTGCCATGGAAACACACTCATAATTAAAGAAAGTCCTCCAAATATTCAAGACAACTTTCTGGTTTTGACCACAATGATAATCAGTTTTATAGTTTTTTGAAAACAAAACAGATTTCAAAGCTGATATATTTTCCTCTGTCCCTGCAGAGTAAATAGGTCATCTTTTATCATATTCCTGATAACATATACATCTCGTGCCCAGTTCAGACGAAAAACAATTTCTTTCTTAGTGAGCTCTGACTTTTCAGTGAGCTTTGTTTAGTTATAAAACTCATAGATAATTTAAAAATAGTTGCAACATGAACAAAAGAAATGGGCTTCTTTAGTCTCTAAACTATTTCCTTAAAGAATACTATTTATCTCTACTCTGAACACACATACAATGAATAATAAAAATGAAAAATCGTGCACTCATTTATGCATGCAAAGTACCTCTACTGCAGTCAGCAAGTCTTTAAGATCATTGTACACATAACTTTTTTAGTGTTAGGACCCTGTTGCAAACACAACTAGCAATAAAGTCTGAAACCACACAGCAAGGTTTATATATATAACATTGTTTATGTGTGTGTATATATATATATGATATAACAATGTTTATGTGGATAAGAGCAAGTTCCTGGAGAACCGAATTGTGGCCAAAAAATGCTATGCTATGAGAATTCATCATTAATTATAGCATTATAATTACATCTGAAGAAGGCTGTGGATAGGAATATCTTTTTATTTTTTTTTTGTGGTTCTTTTTTGGCTTTTACAGACTTTATCAGCTTGATGGAAAAAAAAAAGAAAAAAGAAAAAAGAAAAACAAAAAAAGGGATTCAAAGGGGGCTCTGAGTCCTACAAGTGTGAACCTTGCTCTCAAGTATGGGCAGACATTTGGAAAAGATCCTTAATTTTGTGAATCTTATTGCATTGCCTTTTCAAGTTGAAGTACTGAGCTGTGGAGAACAGCTTTCCATTCCAATGTCTAGGGATTACTAAGTGAGCTGTTTGTTTTTTTTTCCCTTCCAAGTTCTAATCTTTTCTGCAGCTGATTAATGGCACAAGAGAAACAGTAAAATAGAGGTCCCTGATCTATGTAAATATTATTTTTGTGACTTTTTTCAACAACAACCCCAGGCAACGCTACAGGCCTGGGGATGAGTGGGTGGAAAGCTGCCTGGTGGAAAAGGCCCTGAGGGTGCTGGTTGACACCCAGCTAAATATGATCCATCAGTGTGACCAGGTGGCCAAGAAGGCCAATGGCATCCTGGCCTGCATCAGAAATGGTGTGGCCTACAGGAAAAGGGAAGTGATTGCATTCCTGTATGTGGCACTGGTGAGGCCACACCTCATATATATATATATATATATATATGAGTTATACCATTTTCAGTTCTGGACCTCTCACCACAAGAAGGATGTTGAGATGCTGGAGCAAGTTCAGAGATGAGCAACCAAGCTGGTAAGGATTTTGGAGAACAAGTCCTATGAGGAGAGGCTGAGGTAATTGGGATTGTTTACTTTGGAGAAAAGGAAACTGAGGAGAGACCTTAATCAGTCTCTACAGCTACCTGAAAGGAGGTTGCAGTGGGGTGGGCATGGCCTCTTCTGTCAAGTAAATAATGACAGGTGTAGATGAAATGGCCTGAAATTGCAGCAGGGGAGGTTTAGATTAGATATTAGGAAGAAGTTCTTTGAAAGAGTAGTTAGGTGCTGGAACAGGCCGCCCATGGAGGTGGTGGAGTCACCATCCCTGGAGGTATTGAAAAAACATGTAGATGAGGCACTTCAGAATAAGCTGTAGTGGGATGGTGAGGTGGTTTGTTTGTTTGTATTTTTGTTTGTTTATTTGTTTGTTTGTTTATGTGTGTGGGATTTGTTGATTTTATTGGGGGTGTGTGTGTTTCTTTGTGTTTTTTTGTTGTTGTTGTTGACAGTAATCTTAGTGGTCTTTTCCAACCATGACAATTCTGTGATTCTGTGGTATAATCAGCTATAAACAGTTTTCTGCAGGCTTTCTAATTTGGTCCTTCACAACTTCTCACCAAGTCAAACAGGTCTCTGTGACTAGGGTAGATAAGCATGACAGAGAAAGGGTGTCTATAAAGAGAGGCAGAAAAAAAATACAAGTTCACATCTGGGTCAGTGAACAATCACTCGTGTCTGGGAAGTAATGTCAGTGAACAGCAGCACTTCACAGTGCTTTAAAAAATAAAGTGCTTCTGGTCTGATCTAACTCTCATTGAAATCAGAGGGAATCTTTATTCTGATTATAGTGGGAACTGGATAGAAATGTAACCTAAATACCAACGTGATTACATCACTAATACATTGCACAAATATAGCTATTAAAAACATGGAACACTACATAAAACATCATCTGGAATTCAGAGTGCCTTTGGACAAAACCAAAACAAACAAACATGGAAAATGAGGAAAACCAGTTTGTTATTTGCAGAAAAGTTGAGTGAACTTACTAGTGTGCTGTTTATGAGAGCTTGCAAAATGTTCTTATGGGTTCGTCTGTTCCTAGTTTGCATTCAAAAAAAATGGTATGCGGATTAAAAATACAACCTAAAATATACACTATAATTTTTGAACTCAAAGGGTAGTGTTGCACGGACCCATAGATAAGAGCACTGAACTGGTAAATATAGGAAAACATTTGAAACTGGCTCATACAAGTCCTTGTTTTCACCTGGTGAGTGTGTACATGTGCAGGACTTTGCAGAGACGCTACCTCTCTTGTTAATAGCAAACTTTGAATATAAGTTCTTGTTACCAAATTCTGCCCCACCTTTTGTGGTAAAAGCAGGTGAAAATGCTGATCTCACAGGACAGGGAATGTAGTAGATTCACATGACTATTTGCTGGCAGGGGCTTTTCAAAATTTCTTTGCCAAAAAAACTTCTGCACATTTGTCAAGCTGATGTCACAATGTTGGGTCATAGGCTGGACTTGATGATCTTGGAGGTCTATTCCAGCCTCAGTAATTCTGTGATTCTGTGATTTAATATTGGACAAATGACTTAGGGGTGCTTAGAAATGGTAATTCAACCTACCTGTGAGATCAATGAAGAAATGGAAGAAAGGGGGTACACTGGTGACATGGAAAGTGCAGGAGCAGAGCTTTCATTCCCATATGTATGCTGTTGATGTCTTCCTGCCCACACCCAGCACATTGGGAGCTCCAGAGTGTTGCTGGTTCATCTTTAATGGGGTGAAATGTTAGATGTGTAAGTCATCAAGGAATATTAGTCTCCACACACACAAAAAAAAAGTCTCCCTCATGTTTCCTGTACACATTCTTTCCTTTTGACACTTGAAACATCTGGTAAAGGTCAGGCCTTGTGAAGCGCAGAGGTTCACCAATGGCAGAAACTCTCCTGCTGAGTCTCCTATGAATAATTTGTACATTCATCCAGTCCATTTGCCCCATTTGCCCCCAGACTGATGAAAGCCACCTATTCAGTTGACTGTACTGTCCTGATCATGCTACCTTTGGTTTTGTTTTCTTAATGAATCCCAAAATCCCACCACTTATGAATGAGCTGCCCCTGCTACACTGATGAGACCTGTGCTTCTGATGCATGAAGCTTTGCAAAACTTCGTTCATTGAAGAATTTATTGTTTTTCCTATATTCTTCTGTTTTTCCCTATCAGTTTGCTAGTGCATTAATTACACAACTAATCATTGTTTTACTCATCCTTCTGACGTCTTACTACTTTGGATGGAAAATAACCAGTTCTTACCCTAAAGAAAGTAGCCAGGAACAAATACATTGAGGCTGGAGAAACTGTGATAAAAAGGGACAGAAAATAGGGGTGACCAAAAAATAGGAAGGAAAACACAAGGCCTTTAAGAAAGTGGTAGAGGAAAAGCAAGATCAGGTATTAGACACAGACTAACAGGTGGACAAATAACATGTGTAAGAGTTCATCAAGTGCTCAGAGGCTTTACACCTTGGGCTCCATTTTCTGGATACTTATTCTGACACTTGTATATTCTGTGATTTTTGTGCTCTCAGCTGTGTTGTCCAGGTTACTGATTAGAATGTGGAAGTGAAATCAGATAATACTTGAATATTTCACATGTATTTCAGCCATTTAAATTACTTACTGACTAGTAGGTTTTCCATTTCTGTCTGTTAGGCTATATTGATAGCCTAAATAAGATGCTTAAAACTTTTCATTAAAGCTTCTTGGTGAATTGAAAATGTAATTACTTTATTGTGAATTTGCAGCCTTCATTAGACCTTTTTTAAAGAAGTGGAAGAATATTGCCATATATAAACAACTTATATTCCATGATAGCTGTTTCATTCTGCTGCTTAATGAAAAGGAGATAAAGCCTTATGGTGATGTTTTAGTATATCACATTGCAGCCTGCTTCAGAAATTTGACAAAAAAGCTTCCATAATTTTATTCCATGCTGCTAACTATGCTACAATGATCTTAGAGGTCTTTTCCAATGTAGGCAATTATGTGATTCTGTAATTCTGTAATGCATTTACAACTGTCTTCTTTTGAGTAAAAACTTCCAGGGACTCATTGTGCCTGTCCTAAAAGAGCTTGCATTTTAAATTTACAGAAGTTAAGAATGCAATAGACTGAGCAATCTTTTTCTTTTCAGTAAAGATTTGCAATTTTCATTGTTCTTTTCTGTTGAAAACTGAATGATATAACTGTTTAGTTATATCTGGTGAATGATGATATACACCTGAGCTGTTATTTTGTCTGTCTAGAAGAGTAGGCTTTGATACAGCTAACACGGTAACAATACACCAGAAGAATGAACAGTGTTCCAAAGATCAAAGCAGGGCCATGAGCAGAATCCAGATTACTGAGTCTCATGCATGTGCGAAGTGTAACACTATCATTTTATAGTAGTCCTAAAATTAATTTTAACTCCAGAGCCATCAGGACCAGTCCTTGTGGCTTTGTTGCAAGTTATTGTAGCTGACTCTTCAGGAGTTGACAAAAATAAGTGGGCAGAAATATAGTGATCACCAAATGGTCAGTGCAGTTTTTATTTCCTCTTGTTTCACTTGGAAGCAGCATTATTCAAGTTGCAAGGAAGTGAAAAATACTCTTATAGGCTCTTAGTCTTTCCCTTGCAGATTACTATTCTGACTTCCAAATTAAAAAGCCAGTTCATACGATGAAGTAGTACCAGCATGCTAAATGTTTCATGTTGTGTTTTCTACTAATTTGATAGTTTAGTGGTATCATCCTCTCCATGTCTGGCTGTTATTATTTATTAAAAACAAACAAATAAATAAAATAGTCAAGGAAACATCTTTGAGGTACATGGCCATGTTCACTTTCTATTATTGTTTGAAACATGCAATGTGAGTTCAAGTGGGGTTTTGCAACCAGACAGAAATTTTAGAACTAGAAATGAACTCTCTCTAACCCAGAACATTTCTGCCTCTCTGTTTCTCACTCTTTCTTTTTCTCTCCACCAAGCCCAAAGCCAGATAACACTTTCCTGCTGTGAGTTTTCTAAAGTCACCCAATAGCTCTGGGAAATGAGAGCTGTCATAGTTTTTGGATGAGAAAATCATCTGCTGCTCACACAGATCTATGAGCTGATAGGAGTTAATTGACAGCTTGCAGGATTTCTTCTCTAGGCAGAGTTAGAGGGAATGGGAGCCCTGTGGGTTTCATTTGGGCAGAGATAAAGCAGATTTTTATTCAGTGCTCATGGAGAGAGCATAATTAACCTTTTAGAAATTTTTAAAATGATCATATTGTTATTCATTTTTGCAAATGAGAAAAGAGATCTTCTTTTTCTACCAGTAAAAGGCCAGTGCAGTCTTCAAGGTCACCTGATGATTTCCTTTGACTGAAAAGATGGAAGTTGGAAAAACAAAGAGGAAAATACAAAAACTGAGAAATGTCATCACAAAATCACGCATAATTTAGTATGTGAAATGAACAAAGATCTTTTTATAACATAATATAGTTTAGCTGACATATACTGCATGTTCATATTAGTCTGCTCAACTCTACAGGTGATGAAGGTTTGCATTGTTATTGTAAATAAGAAATTTAGTGCTAGCAGCTGTGTTTTATGCTCCAGCTATAATTTTTATAAAATCTAATCTCAAAGGAGAAATTTGACAATTACGCAAGGTCAGTGGCTTGGTTTTCAAGATGTGTCATATGATATATTGAAATGTGTCAAGATTTAGGGTCAGAGCTGTCCACTGGACCTATAACAGATGTTCTGTGTTAACCCCTCTCTCTTCCCAAAGAGAAAGGGAATAAAGGAGAGAGACTTATGGGTTATAAAACTAAAACAGCTTTAAGGAAAATAATAATAATAAAATGAAATATATACAAATATATGCAAAACCAATATTGAGCTCAACCGCCCTGACGGCAGTTATGTCATTATCACCACTGATACTGTGGAGCAGTAAGGGAAGCACTGGGGAAGTCCCAGACTGGACTCTGCAGCAGGTGGAAAACAAATTCAGGAGCTGGATTCCAGAACTAGATTCAGAAACTCACAGGTTAGGGTCAAAGACAAAGCAGACAGAGTCACCTTGGACATTGTTCATTGAAGAAGAGAACTTGCCTCTCATGCACCCTCAGCTTTAAACTAATATGACATATATGGGATGGAATCCCTTGTTGGTCGATTTAGGGTCATCTCTCCTGTCCACTCCTCCTGGCAGGTGCTGCCTTTTACTTTCTGCACCTCCAACATGGTGCACAAGATTCATCAGTGACCTTAGTCTACCTAGGAGCAAGTATTAAGCAATATCCTTTCTGCAGACCTGTCATCAGTAGTAATTATAAACATCAGGTGTTATCACTGCTAGAAGCAGGCACTGTGAAAATATGCTGTTATCTTCAGAAAGTGCAATTACTTAGAAAAGACTTAACTGAAAAGTAAAATCACTGAACAGAATTAGTTCTGTTCTGTCTCAAAACAGGGCAAAAAGTTGTAAATTCCTGGAATGATTATGAGTACAGGATAGGAGAATTAAACATCTGCAAATTACAACCAAATTAATTTAAAATCCCTTTAAACAATAACATAAACCCCCACTCTTTCCAGCAAAGAAAAACAAAACTTTCAGAGTTTTGCTTGTTGACTAGGCAATAGCTTTTATGTGATAGAGACTAATATAGACATGCTTTAGTCTCTTGAGTTTCACTTTTCTAGAGCAGCTGACAAAGAGCACAGGACACCTTGCAAAATTATAACCTCTTTTATTCTCCTTGTGTTATTTCTTGCTAGTTTCTCAGACAATTAGAAGAACAATATATCTCCTACACAAGAATAGATCCAAACTCTTGTGTTGCATAGAAGCAACATGGCAGTCAGAAATAAGAAATCATGAGTAAGAATATCAATAACCCATTCTTCCAATCTAAACTGTAAATTTTATGATGCTCTCCTAATTCCAGTCTTATAGAACTTCTTTCTATGCCCATCCCTTCATGGTGACAATCTCTACATGCAGGTTGACACTCTCTCTTATCCCCTGGCATGCCGTTTTCTCTCCCCGCCACCTTCCCCCCCACACCCCCCTTCTCAGAGTTTTCAAACCTGAGATCCACACAGTATGATAAAAAACATAGCAACTCAAGCTACAGGATTTTTTTTTTTTCTACAATAAATGTATAAATTAGTGTTTATGAGAGTCCCTCCTGATAGATGGGCTCCTGGCCCTGTCATAATTTTTTTCCTGGTTAGAGATATGAGTGCTAAAATTGTGGAAACTTTTGAAGCACTCTCTTAAAACCTTGTAAATAAGTTTACTGCTTAAAGAAATCATTTTATGGAATGAGTGATCACAGACTTCACAATAAGACTTTAAAGAGTACTTTCCTGTAGCTCACAAAGATTATCTTATCTTGCTTCACTTAAAGTAAATCCTTATTATTACAGTACATGAGGAAAAGATTGTTTTGGCTTCCTAAAACTCATGTGAGGACAAGATGTTCTTGGAGTGATTTCTGTTTATGTTACCTTCTCTTTATATATA
>JANHFX010011272.1:93659-105346 GCA_027560015.1 Chloroceryle amazona | reverse complement strand
ATTAAATAGCTAGACTTCCTATTATTTAAATCTTGTTTTGGTTGCTTTAAATAGTCGATTTAAAAGAAAAAAATCTCTAGTGACATGGTATTAAATTTGCTACATTTCATCTCTACCAATGGGATTTTGGTACGGATGTATGGTCTTAGCACCCAGGGGACAATGTTAATTACCAACGGAGGATATCATGTTCTGTATACAGATTGGTGAAAAGTCTTTATTAACTGCTAAGAAATAGTTAATTTGTCATTAGTCAAAACACTGAACCAGAGGCTGCTGCTTATGAACCATTGATTAAAGTTTATGGTAGCAATAACCTCACTGAAAAAGATTTGTTTGCATACTTAATGACTAGATTTTAAATCATTAATCTCTGCAGGTTAACCCACCAAATGAGTGTAGGCTGTTTGTAACAACCAATAGCACCAATATTAATATTCAGACGTTTTAAGCGTGAAACAAGCTTCTTAATGTCTTAATGACACAAGTCTATAGTGACTTGTGTATTAATAGCACAAAATATGAAAGAAAAGGGCCTCCATTACAAATAGATACAGCATGATATTGTAAATAAAAAGGTATACTTTGGCTTTTAATTAGCATGTTTCCTTATATAGAACACATATGTTGTACAGCCGTAGAGTGCCGTAGCCTCCTTCCACAGAAGTGCTGAGAGATGGGAAATGCACAAGAGTGCACTGGAGGTCCTTACAGTGGACCAGAGACAGGGAGAGTATCCACTGTGACTGTAACTATCATGCCAGTGCTGTGTTGCTCATCTTCAAGGTGAGGAAACGATTGACTCACCCTCTATTTTACCTATGATACAGAGGCAGACCTGCTCTGCCTAAAAGGCTATTCGCCATTTCTGTAGGGAGTAGCAGGCAAATGGCTTATCAGACAGTGCAAACACAGATGATACTAAAACTAACTCGGTTTACTTTGGTAGTAATTTCCTGATCAAGCCAGGATCATTTCTGCCAGGTGCAAACCAATACATCCACCCCTGGTGTTCTCCTGAGGCAGCAGCACTCCTTTTTTTTCTCACTGCAGATTTCCCAGCATCCACTAGTACTACAGGACAGAGCAAAATTCTTGTGTGAGTGATTCCTTTTGCTGGGATTTGTACTTAGTTCCTTTCAGTCTTGGAAAAATCAAACAGAGGAAGTAATTACTCTGAAACCAGTCCAACAACATTTCTCTCAGGAGTACTTCTGGAATAGGAGAGTGTCCCAGATTACTGCCTATGCCCTCTAGAAATGTTTTGATTAGGTTAGTGTATAGCATGTGCTTCATTCTGGATGTCTGTAGTCATTGGGCCAGTGCCCAAAGCAAGAAGCAATGATATTATTAGAAATCCTATTTGAAGGTTACAAACCATTGCAGGATGCTATTTCAGGACAAGTTCCACTATGCTATGACCTATTGCAAAAAAAACCAAAGAACCTGTGGTGGAACTCTGGTGATTTTATGAATTCATTTTAGCTTGGCTGAACATGCATAGTGGTATGTACCTAAAAATGCATCAGTGGCAGCATTGTTAGGCTTGAGGTAAAGAAAAGATAGCCTTAACTGTTCATAAGCACCTGACAGCTTCCACTGAACTTAAGTAATGCAGCTTTAGTATATACAGCACCTCTGGGATCTTGGTAATGAAGTGACCCATCTTTAATAATTCTCCAAATCACAGTAATACAATAACATTTGTGACCCAATCACTTAAGATAGTTACTTTTGAGTAGCAAAATAATAAAGCAGGAGCACATGGGATGGTTAGATCAATAGAGATGGTAATGACACAAGCAGTAGCAAACTGTGGACTTATATTATCAGTGCAGTAAACACTTAAAACCAAACACATCAGATCTGAGGGATTCAATCATTCACTCATTTCCTTTTCTGGCTATTTCATAATAGTGTGAAATTTCATGTACATATTAATTTTTCAAATATTCTTGGTCAGCTTCCATGCAGTAAACAAGCTTTGCTATTATCTGAGTATTTAACTCAGTCAAGCTCTAAATAATAATTTAATGACTGCATTTCATATTGCTTTGGAAATACTTGTTAACTGAGAGGCTGCAATAAAATATCCTTTTAACTGTCTTGGATTTGGGGCATTTTTCTCCATTTGAGGGTTGTATTGCTTGTTTTCCCCTATCCATTACAATATTGAAAATAAAACAACAACAAAAAAAGAGAAGTTCCTTCTACACAATGACAAATTTCAGCAGACAAATTATATTTGAGGTAAACCTCATCTACAAAGGTGATTTTTCTGAAGCCAGACACTGAGAAGAAAATCTTGTCTTGATTTAAAATGCATATTCCTTCAATCTTGTCAATTTGTCCTATGGTTCATTAATGCATAGAATATTTGACTTTCATCTCACACCAGAAAATGATGAAGTGTTTTAACCCGAAATATCACATGGATGATAAGCATGGAATATCACTTACAGATTTTCTATGACATAGTCTGTGATGAGACTCATAGCATGACTTCACAACATGCACATGCTGTGCTATTGATGGCATGCTTAAAAAGTGCAGTTTCTTTAGTGTGGGCAGTGTCATGGATAGATGAGAAAGACTGTATGGATATATCATTTCCGTGTTAGCCAGGGAATAAACTACACAAGCCAATGCACTGTCTTTTGGCTGATACAAGAAGAATCAGACACAAAGACTAATACCAGTGCAACCATACTGGTAAAATGTTACAACACAACTGTGTGGTAGATTTCTGCCGTATTGAGGCTTTACTGTGTAGTTCTTCATGAGCTTTGATGCTCTCCTTCCTGAAAACCCTTTTATGCTTTCTGTTGACTCCATATGGCACTTTGATGAGCTCACACTTCTTCTTAAGTACTTCTGTATCAGAAAACAAGAGCAAAGCTGAAACAAAGTGAGTGTTTTAGTCTTTGCTTTCTCTGCATGAGATAATGTGGAGGTGTTAATTATGAGACTTCACTGAGTCTTGACTAATAACAGTGTGCAAACAAATGCATGTTAAACTCAGCCACAGAAAGGTTCTACTAACAGGGTAAAATTAGCAATTAGAGCTGACAATGAAGTCATACTTTCCTTTAATACTCATTTATGAAGTTGTTGTTTGTAGGCTTGCTTCTATTTTCATCAAAGAAACTAACAGGAACTCCTAGTCATTCATTAAAAATGACTTAAATATCATTTGGTGAGCGAGCACACTGGATTAATTCTTCTTTGTACTAATCCACTGACCCTTTGCATCACAGGCAGAGAAGTAATGTTCTCTAAGATTCCCCAATCTGTGACCTTGGCATAATAGGAACAAATTGAATTCCCTGAAGAAGAAAAATGACACTGACCATAAAATATCACTAACCGCGTGTCTGAAACACCATTCATTTCATTTGAATTCTACAGTGTAACTACTGTGGTTACAAAAAGAATGAATATGATTAGCACGCTAAACTTAGTCCTGTCATTTGGACCAGGGATTTTTTTTCTCTTTCTTTACAAAGTAGTTTTGACATGCTTCCTTACACACAGGCTTTGTGTTCCTATGCTGGATGAATGCATACCAGGAGAAAGCAGGATGCACATTCAAATCTCTTTATGTGCCTGAATCTCCAAATAAAAACAACTGCAAACTCAAACTCAGCCATGATGTCTAATTCCATATCCATGGATTAATTATTCCCCTAAATCCATTTAATGATTATTTGAAAAATCTATTAAATTAAATACAGATATTTTCAGGTTGTTGTTGGGGTTTTTTTGGTTTTTTTTTTGTTTTGTTTTGTTTTGTTGTTGTTGTTGTTTTGTTTATTTGTTTGTTTTGTTTTGTTTGTTTGTTTGTTTGTTTGTTTGTTTTGTTTTGTTTTGTTTGTTTGTTTGTTTGTTTTGTGTTGTGGTTTGTTTTGGTTTTTTTGGTGTTTTTTTTTTTTTGTTTTGTTTTGTTTGTTTGTTTGTTTGTTTTGTTTTGTTTTGTTTTGTTTTGTTTTTTAATAAAATTTATATTGCAAAAATAGAAAATACCATCCTGGAAAAACATCACTAGAAAATATTTCATATGTAGCTGACAAATTGAGGACATTAATTCATTTAAAAAATGGGAAAGAAAGTAAGATCATTCTGTTTAGAAAGTTCCTTTATTTGATTACTTATCTCCATTTTATCCCAATGTTATAATGTAAGTCATTCCAATGTGGTGGCTATACGCCAGTGCTGAGCATTGCTTAAACTATGAGGAATATAGTGCTGCTCTGGTGCATCTTTCCTCACAGTGATATCTGTCTGAGTAGCAGTTTGGCTTCACATAATTTGATCTGTTCCCAAATACACTTCTGTTTTTTGTATCTAAGTATCTATGGGAATCTATAAAGATATCCCCATCAATATCTTCATGTACACACTGACACACATTGTCAGTCTCCAATCCTTTGCCTCAGCTATTTTGCCAGACCCAGCTCAGGGTTCTTGTTGGTCTACTGCTCTAGGAAAGAAAAGATGAGAGTACTAAAACTGTGACTTGCCACATGCTTTCATTTCTGCATCCATTTTTATGCTGACACCAGTGATAACAACAGACGGGACTAACAAGCATAAATCTGTAAACCTAATACAGAGAGCTGGACTCCATTCCATTCTGTGGGTGGCTGAAGAGTGGAAAAGCTAAATTTTGGTAGCTGGAGCCTCTTTTTTAGTTTGAAGTACAGCTACAGAGAAGGAGAAAGTAACAACTTGTTACTTTCACAGCCAAAACTACAGCTATATGAAAACTATGTTTGATATTGTATTTCTTTATCTAGTACACTAAGCAAATATATTTGAAAATAAATATGAATAAGGTTAGGGAACTAAAGGTGAGGTTTGCAGGTAGAAGTAATAGACTTTATTAGGCCAGTACAGTTGGAAAATCAGCAAATTATTAATTCTGAAGTATTTTATTTACTACTGACATTAAACAAAGTTTTGAAAAAATGATCACACTCTTTAGTGCTCCAAGTGCATATGATGCTGTTACACCTTCAATAGACAGTTGATGAAAGTAGTGTTCTATACATTATTATGTGCAAGTTTATGACTACTTACAGGCACTTCAAACACAGACATTTCCTCCACTTCATCTATCATAAAACAGGAAAAAAACAAATAGCTTAAAGGGAAAAAAATAGGAAGAAACCTTTTTCCTTCAGTGAAACAGAGCTTTTTAAGAGTGTTTCTGTTAAATATTTCTTGCAGCAGGTATTGGCTGTTGAGGTAATGCATTGCTACACCATTTGGAAAAAACTACAGTTCTAATTAGATGAGCAAATAAATGTTCATTTCAATTTATTAATATAGCTTCAGGCCTTGTTTCAATTCATCTCTCATTTCTGAGACCAATGCTTAGCAGGCTGGAAATCATTGTGGTGAAGTAGATGGCTTTAATAATGGATACAGGCAGTGAATTATTTATGCACAGGGGAGTGAGGCTTGATGCTTTCCACTCACTCCTTTAATTAACTGTGAGATGCTGATGAGCCCTATAGTGTCTAAGCTTTCTAAGTTTATCTCCCCTGTAAATGTGAATTCTCTTGTAGCAGCAAAAATATCCCATTTATCAACATCTTAATCCAGAAAATACAATCCTGACAAAGTCACTGCTCTGCCACTGGTTTGATTATTTACTTTTTTTTTTTTTTAATTGCTTTCATGTCAGCACCATTTCTATAACCTAAGCCTTCAATTTCAGGCCCCATATTAGCTCAGCATTCCTCTGCAAAAGTTATACAGTTTACAAATTCTGAAAAAGCTGACATTCAATGCTCTTTCTCCCCTGAAAGTGATGGATAGGGAATGCACTACTAAGAAATATATTATACCCAAGGTCTGTCATCAGATCCCACAGGAGACAGGATAACTTCGCTGTGTTTTAGGGTTTTGTTTTGGTTTTTATCCTAAGAGTTGCAGGAGGGTAGTGGGCTACCAAAGGCAATTGTGAGGAGAAATTCCTACCCTCTATGAGGCCCAAGTGATCAGTTAAAGCAAGACCTTTCAAACTCCTGGGCATAAAACTGTGTAGTTTTGATTGTGCGTCATTCAACAGAACTGTTTCTATGAGCCTGTTTATATATATGCTTGACAATTTGTTGGATCTGGCTCCAAACCAGGAATAATCTGAAAGAGTATATATAATTCAGGAAGCTTTACTAAGATATATGAAGGAATTGAGCTTTTTTTCTCAGTATATTAAACCAAACTTTTGTTTAAAACTGCTAGTTTGTGATTGCTTAATGAACTATAGAAGATATTTTTGAGCTTGTATTTGGTGTAGCATCAAGCAAACATTGCAAGCTCATACTAAATGTAAGCACTGCAGTTATTTGTATGGGGATCTGTATGCTATTTTTGTGGGTTTACCAATGTGCTTTAACAGTTTCCTATAGGGCATCAGTAATTATAATAACTTAATGAAAAAGAATAGTTAAAAAAAAAAGCTTTCAGAATTTTATTTTTGTTTGGTGTTTTGTATTTAATATGTTTCTTAATTACCTGTTCAGTGTAGTACAGGAGAAATACACTTCAGAGTGCACTTCACTTTCTGCTGAGATATAATTCAATGGTTTTTCTGAAGTCACATTAGCAACTTGCTTAGATAATTGATTGTCCTTTATCTGACAGATCTACATTTCTCTTAGCTGTTACTAAGCAAGTAAAGTATGTAGTACACATAAACATTTATTGAGCAATTTTTGTATTACAATGGTAGGCTTCCTCTGACTTCCAGCATTTCTGAGCTAAAGAAAGAATATGAGGGAGGTCTTATCCTACTACTTCTTTGTAGAAATTGAATCACTATTTCTCTAAATCAAATACCATATTAAAAGCTCAGTGAAGTAAACAATGATGTATGTGAAGTAGCAGCACAACTTTAGTCAATACAAATCAAAGTGGCTTTATGAAGGTATTGATGTTTTCAGCTCTTGCGAAGGTTGAATACATTTAAACATTTACCCCTGGAGAGACTGTTGATCCAAATGAATCTGTTCACTTTGAAAGCAGATCATGGTCAAGGCAGCAAACAAGCTTACATACACCGAACTAAATGTGGCACTTATAATAACCATAGTAACTGTTAAGTTCATAGCAATACAACTGCTGTTCTTAACGCAGCAAAAATGGATTTGAAAACAAGTAATTGATTGCAATATATAGGCTGCATTTTCATTTAATTTTCCATTTATTTTTGTATTTTTGTAAAGGGTGTGGTGGTAGAATGTAATTATAATAACATTTTGACATATCCCACACAAAAAGAAGAGAGTTGATTGTGATAACAGATCTTCTATTTTTCATTTTCCTTAGTAGATTGAAGTAATATCTGCTTTAAAAGAGGAATTGTATTTTGCTTTTATGCAAATGTTACGTAACATGTCTACTCCTGATTGCATGTGTGTAAACCTAAAGAAACTCCAGCAAAACCTTCTCTGAGTAGCACCATTGGTTTCAACATAATTAGTTAACAGTGATGCTGATGTACCACATCTATCTGGCCTTATGTGTCAAACATTGTTAGCATGGAAGCAGTGCTTTCTGAGGTTGGTATTTATTTATAGAGAAATAATGACTGTGTGAAAAATAATCTTTATTTCTGTTTGAATAATATAATGAAAATAGCCAATGTTTAGAGAATTAGCTGCAGAATAGGGAAACTTATGATTGTAATCATATGATGAGTGGGAAATACTATGTAATGAGAAAAGAAAGTAAAACCTTTTGGTTCAAATACAAAATACATGCCATAAGCCTTCACCTGACAATTTAAAACAGTTTTCTTTCTCTACAGTGCTCTGAAGAAATTGATGGGTACCCATGGGCCTGTATTTCAGTGTGCAAAAGGGCAAACATCTTTTGAATCCCTCTGCCTTTTCTTCCAGAAAATGAAAACTTATAAATATTTCTTCAAACACATCATGCTTAATAAATGTCATCTTGCCCGAGGGTACTTGCAAGAGACAAACAGATATTAGAGGAAGCTCACAAAGCTTAAAAACAAAATCCCTGTGTAGTTGGAAGCAATAGATCTTTTTAAGCACACATAAAAAAAAACAGTGTAAATTAAAATGTCCTCCACAATGGTTGGGTTTTTTTTTGTTTTGTTTTCTTTTTTTTTTTTTGGTTGTTTTTGTTTGTTTGTTTGTTTTTGTTTTGCTTTTTTTTATGTCTTTCCTTCTCTAAAGAATACTGCAGCATTCAAGTGTGGGAATGTTTTTCTTCAACATATTTTTTCTTCACATATTTTTCTTTGCAAACTGTGGCAGAACCAGAGCAGCAGTGGGGGTGGGGAGGACAAAATGCTGGTCAAGGAGTGTGTTAATGAAACATTTACACAAGCAGTTTATGTGGTAATAATGAAAAAGGCTTCTTTCATCCAATTCTTTCATTACTTAGCACAATATTTAAGAGGATAAGGTTTTTTAGAAAAAGGGGGGGGGGCGGGGGTAGAATGTGCTTATCAGCTGATTCTCAGGATCGGTGGTGCTGAGTTCTTAATAGATTGCCCCTGGATTTGAGATTACTGCACCACAAGCTCTTTCAGACGACACTGCAGAACAGAAAGCAGTTTGTTTTTTGCAGCATTCTCACCCTCGGATGAAGAGAGCTATTGACTTTGTGATGAAATGACACGGGACTCTTAAGTTTCTGTGGGCTGATCCCTCTGTTCCATCTTTCTCTTAAAGAAGAAACTACATATTCTTAATGATTTATTTATTGTGGATAATACAGATTGCATTGAGACACACATTAATTCCTCAGCTAATATGATTAAAGCTGCTGACACTGTAAGTTTAGGCACAGCAAGCAGCAGACTCTCATGAAATCCCTGAGCTGGAATTCACCTCTACAGGCAATTTACCCTGGAGCAAACTGGTTACAGTGTCTTGTGCAAATGTGGACATTTTAGTTCTGTTTGGATCAGGAATAATTTTTTACTGGAACAGATTATGCTGGATGATGTGTGTGCTCATGACTCCCCCTTCCTAAATCATTTAGTAGTCTGCTTTTGTGCACAGTGCTACTCCGCTGTGGGTCTCTGAGTTCACTGCCATCAGCTACTGCCACTTTGCCCTCTTGCACATGAATAGTCTAGCATCATTTAGGGGCACTGCCAAAAGTCTCACCTGTGCCAACCATGTTTGTAAATAGACCTATGAAGATGTCTCAACCTCAAATGAGAAAAAAAAAAAGTGTGTTTTGCCTATTCATCTCTTTTAACAATGCAAGGACGTATCTGCAGCTGACACAGGATACGGAGTCCCTGGATGGCTGCAGGGCACTGTGAGCATGTGCTGATTATGCATGCTGGCCAAAGAAACAGGTATGAGGGTTCAATGGGTAGGTAGCACAACAGTGGGCTCCTACCATGTTGATGAGTTCAAACACAGTTGTGGTGGTTTGACCTTGGCTGGACCCCACGTGTGAACCAAGCCTCTCTATCACTCCCCCCTCCTCTTCTCACTTGGACCACTAGGAAGAAAATAAGATGAAACTCGTAGATTAAGACAAAGGCACTTTAATGAAAAGCAAAGCAAGGCACCAAAAGAAAGTAAGATTTATTCTCTATTTCCCATCAGCAGGTTAAGTCTGACCTCTTTTCTGGGAAACAGGGCTCCAGATGAGTAGTGGTTGCTTTTGAGGAGAAACTGATGTGTGTGTCCCCCCTTTTCTTTTTTTTTTTTTAGCTTTTATAGTCTAGTTGATGTCACATGGTATGGAATATCCCTTTGGTCAGTTTGGATCAGCTGTTCCCTCCCAAGATCTTCTCCACCCCATCCCACCATGGGGGGAATATTGAAAAACCAGCCTTGGTACTGTGGGAGCCCTGCCCAGGAGTAGCCACAACACGGGGGTGTGAGCAGCACTTTTCCAGCTCTCAATGCAAAGCAGAGCCCTGAGAGAGCTGCTGTGGGGAAAATTAACTCCAGTCAATCAGACCCAGTACAACAGCCTAGATGGAGGGAGCTGTCCCACACTGTCTCCACGGGTGCTACTGCTTTCCTGGTCCTGCCTTTGATTACTTTGCATCTGACAAATCCACACATGTATTTGATGGTGTTGATTACATCTTGTTGTCTACTGGCCTGTAGCACTGGTGCTGGCTTCCCAGCATTATTACCCTGTTTCAAATGTCCACTTTCCCACTGGCTCAAGGAAGTAAACTAATGAGAGGAAAATGGGGAAAACTGGCATACTGACTGTAAAATTAATCTCCATTCTTACTATAATGTTATTGTAGTCATGAAGAGATTTTGTTTTCAGTCAGGTATGGGGAACAATGACAAAAGAAAATAATCAAATATTCATCTTCAGTTGTCTGGTGTGTCCCACTTGGTATCTTTAAATGCAGGGAAAGAATACAGGATGACAAAAGAAGAGATAAATATTTCTATTAATATTTTCCACACTGATTGGAAGTGGACTGAAATCAAAATAAAATATGGGAATGTTTGAACAAACTTTCCTACTTTCAGTTAGGAAATCAACTACTTTATTTTCTTTCTAACCCTTAATGATGTTGTATGAGAACAGTTTTCAGCACCAATGAAACAAATTACAATTTATGATCTAGTTAAAAAACATGATTAAGTAAGTTTTTCAGTGGACTTAAAAGAATTGCAATGTAATCCCTGCATCTGGAATCACCAAATGGGATGGAATTATTTCATAATCTGTTAATTATCTGCCCACTGATGATAGCTTTGGAGGCTGGTTGGGAAGATCATCGGAAGCAGGCCTGGAGCAGTTTAGTATTAAAACCACGCCTTTAAATCCTTTTTTTTCTAAGCTTTTTTTTTTTTTTTTTTTTTTTTACTTGACAGAGATGAAGCAAATTAGTGGTTCGAGCAAGGAAATGGGAGAGTGTAAAAAATACCACTAACATTTTTCCTATTCTATTTCTGATTTTTACAAGGAGATTTCTCTTTATTTGGCTTTTCAGTCTGAATGGAACTTTTAACTAAAAGCATGCATCACACAATTGATAACTGCTCAAGCTAGTTATTTTGCAGCATTGAGCATTTTTGTTCTGATTCCACACAAAATCTATATTTAGAAGAATATTATGGTACTACAGCTAAGCATTCAATAATCAGAATGCACAATCTTAACACTATGTCATGAACATTTTTTGTTGAATGAGACCTTAATTACAGAATTAGCCTTCAGAATTGCTGAAAAAAATTTCTACAGTCTGTGTACAACATATGGTAAAATCCTCTCTCCCCCCAATATTTTATAGTCCATTTATTTTAGTGTGATAACAACTCTGTGTATCACCAAGTTAACTTTCAGATTGCAAGTTATATTAGCCTTTTAAGAATTTTAAGAAGTTTATGGGTTTCTGTGACACACCATAGTTCTTGCCACAAGCAATCCATGAAGGTGGGTAAGGGTATAACCATGACAGTAAGGTAGTTGGGAAATTCCACAGACTATGCATGTAAGTTTCTGTATATATGTATGTATACACATGTATTCACACACCCTCCTGCATGCAAACATGTGTACCCATGTAATTCTTAAAACACAGCAAAAACAAAACCCAAATTTGCTTAGAAATCAATCTGTCAGCGTCACTTGATTCAAAATGAATATTTGTAGACTTTTTCCCATTGGAAAATGTTTAAATAGTATTTTTAATTATATATAAAGTATTG
>JANHFX010011272.1:52577-72385 GCA_027560015.1 Chloroceryle amazona | reverse complement strand
TAGTTTTCTGGAATCTCCTTCCTGCCCTTTTTGAAGGCTGGAGTGACATTGGCTTTCCTCCAGTCCTCCGGCACCTCTCCTGATTGCCACGATTTTGCAAAAATGATGCAGAGTGGTAGGGCAACAACATCAGCCACTTCACTGAGCACTCTTGGGTGCATCTCATCAGGGCCCATGGACTTAAGTACATTCAACTGAATTAACTGGTCCTTCACCCAGTCTTCACTGACCACTAGAGAGTCATCCCTCCCCCAGGCTCTCTCCCCTTCATCCAGGGACTGGAGTTCACAGGGACTGGTCTTAGAAGGAAAGACTGAAGCAAAGAAGTTGTTCAGCAACTCTGCCTTCTTTGCATCCTCAGTTATCAGGTCTGCTGCCTCACTCAGCAGTGGCCCCACACTTTCCCTATTCTTCCTCTTAACACTTATGTTTTTGAAAAAGCTCTTCTTATCTCTTTTACTTCATTCACCAATTTAAGTTCTCAGAGGGCTTTGGCTTTCCTTGTTTCCTTCCTACATGCCCTGACTACCTCTCTATAACTCTTCCAACCGACAAGTCCTTTTTTCCATGAACTTCTCCCTTCCCTGACATCTCCTTCAGAAGCTCCCTGCCCATCCATGCAGGTCTCCTAGCATGCCTTCCCAATTTTGTCCTGTATTCCACCCTTACAGGGCAACAGTGATTCTTTTATCAAGTCTTAAAGAATGCCCTTATATTAAATTGATGCAGTCTTAGAATTGGTGATTGCTTCAAAAGATGCTCAGTCAGGTGGAACTATTATCATGAGTTTGTACTAGCTCCAGAACATCCTGGAGGTGGTCGTTAAAGAAAACACTTTGATTGTATTGCCATTCTGTACTCCTTTCTGTGACTTTTCATCTGTGTGGATGAGAAACTTTGTGGCCTGACACATATTTCATGCAGCAATGGTCACTCAGCTAATTGTTTCTCAGCAGAAATCACAAAGGCTGCTACCAATGCATCTCTGCTTCCCTCTTGGAAGGAGATGAAGATCCTAAAAAAGGTTTGCACATCAGTCCATACTATAATGGATGGAAGTTGGAAATTTTGTCTTCTTCATCACTTATGGGTCATAAATAACATTCAATTTGCTTAGACAGCACATCACATGTATACTTCATCATCTATCTACAGAATGACCAAAAAGGCCGGCCTGAAATTGGATGTTTCCTGTTCACTTTATACTCTGTAATTTTTCTATTAAACTCAAAATAGCTTGGAAGGACTTTTCCAGCCTCCTTCCAAGAAAGATTAAAGCTTCAGGCAGACGATTAGCAGTGATTCCAAAGGTTATTGTCTAAAAAAGGCAGAGGGGGAGGGCGGGAGAAGGAATAAACCAGTGCAGGATGATTCACTGAAACTGTTTCTATGGTTTTGGTTTGTTTTCACTAAAATAACAGTGGTCAAAGATTCTCAGACACAAAGTTTATTCTGAATTACAGGTGTCTGCTAGATTCCAACTTAAATTACTTTCAGGCTATGCTAAATAAAGCATTTATTTAAAAATTGTTGTTAACTCTGTGCACCCCAGCCCTTCCAAAAGTCTGAATCTGGGCTACTCTGGGAAAAAAAATAAACAACAAACCCACAAAAATATAATCTCTTGCTATATTTTTTCAGCTGGACTTTGGTGAATGCTTGTGGAATGCATCTGCATAAAGACTATACTTCTTTTACATTCAGGAAGTGATATTTCAGAACAAGCTTGTATAAAACAATACTCCATTTTCTGTGGCTTAGGGAGAAGCCAACACAAAATTTAGAGTTCTTCCTTTTTCATATATGAACTCTATAATAAATGAAAGTAACTTCATAAAGCAGATTTACAATGCTGCCATTGTGTGAGGTTCAGCACAACTACAAAATATTACATTGCACAAAATTAATGCTGTTGAAAATACTTGTTGCCAGCAACTTGGATAATTACAAGGAAAGGCAGTTAGTAATTAATTCCTTTTATTCAGAATTCAAATCTCAGGACTGAATGTTGCCCATTATTGCAGTTCAAAGGCAACTATCTCTAGAATTGTTCTTTTAATGTTTGCTTGATGGTTTTAGTTGTTTTTTTCTTGTAGGCGCACAATTGTTGTCTTGATCTTTGTGATAAAAAGAGCTACACTGGAGCTTTGTAGTGAATCCAGTTGGCTTGGTAATGTGCCTGTAGTCAGAATTCCAAAGTGGGAAGACAAAAGCTTAGAAAATACAAGGCTGAGAGCTGTTTGTTCAGGGCTGTGGGAATCTAACACAGACCTACAAAACCAATGGGCTCTCTCTGTTACATCCACATTCATAAAGTAACTATCCAATTCTACGCCCTTTTGTCTTTTCCCAAACCAGAGTTTTAACCACATTTTAAACAAATGTGGCAACTTCTGTGTAGTTCTGTTCCTACCAAATTCCCAGTGTGCTATAATTCTTTCCCTTCACGTTAAAGCTCCATTAGCTTAGTTGCATTTATTTCCCTAAATAGCTATGTGTCAATAGAAAGGGTTTCACTTAAACAGACAAAAGCAGAAGCTGCTTTTAAAATCAGGTATCAGTTTTCAGAGGGTCACAGCTTACATTCCAAAGATATTTTATAAGACTTTCCAAAAATAAAAGTAGAATACATGTCTGTCATTTATATCTTAATTGTAAACATGGGATTCTAGGCTGTATATGAGTAATCTGTTACATCTGTAGATCTCAAAGGACTTTGTAAAATGCTCTGTAAGAGCTAAAGCACAGAGGCTAAGGCACAAAGATCGTGTTCCAAGTCAGGAGACAGAATGAGGAACAAAATATGGTGCTGGCAACAGCAGCTCCGCCATATGTCTCACTGTGCTGCTACACTGAAATGCAAAACAGAAGCAAAGGAGCTAGCAGAATGACAGAGGGGGAGGAAGAGTGTGTGAGGTTTGGCTACCTTCTCAGCAGCTGGAATAGCAAGCAGCTCGTTGCTGGTGGCCTTTACGTGCAACAGCACCTGACTTGAATGATAGAATGACAGCTAGATCAAATGTGTGACTGTCATTCCAGATGAATGATATTTGTCTGGGGCACTGTGGCAAGATTTACACCTAAGAGAACATTTAGAAAATATTCAAGGAGACAATACAATGTAAGTCCACTGAGCTGAGATAAACTCAGAGTGGTTCAGCAAAACCAAGAAATCATTAGTTTCAGAGGAGAGGCTAAATACCCTTCTCATGATGTCCAGAAGATTGACAGGTAAACATGCTTCAGCAAAGACAAGAGGTTACCAGTTCCTCAAACCACAGGCAAAAATTACTGTGGGATCCAGCCTTTCCAGAAACAGTTGTTGCCTGTGGCATAGGCATGAAGTGTGGAGGGATCTTAAGTTCTCCTAGGCTTCAGTTCTTCCCTGAGTCATAGGACAGGGTGGGGACCTTGAAGGCTATCTCTAAGTTATATGGCAAGGTCAGCATCTACTGGTGCTTTTGTTCTTCTTCTTCTCTCCTTTTTTGAACCCAAATATAAATCAACACATCAATCACAAAGTAATGTGGTTGATTAAAAACAGACACAGGTGAGATAGGAGAAAGGGGCAATGGTGACACCTCACTCCCATGATAAATGACAGGATATTTTCCTTCATAACAGAACTATCAATAATTACTGTCTGTGGCTTGCAATACCTTTCTTCTCACAGAGGCACTTACCTGTTTTAGACTAACTCTTCATGTAGTGACCTCTGCAGTCACTCAGCTACTCAGTCACCTGAAAGCTGTTTACATTGCTCTTCCTATTTTACATGGTCCTTGACCAGGTAGGTATGCACAGCACTGTAGGCACAAACAGGAATAAGCTGACTGGCCTCAAAAAAAGGGTGCATGGTCAGTGCCCTTGCATTTGCACCCTTTAGACTATGATCAGGTTGTATATTAGGCCCAGGGTTTCAGCACCCAGAGTTGACTGCTGACCTCCTGGGTTGTATGATAACAAGTTGCAGATTGCCATCAGAATCATGTGACATGATGACAAAGGGAAGTTGGGACTGGCCTTAGTCAAAAAACAAGAACGTTCAGGTAGAATCTGTAATCAATACATCTCCCACTTATTGCTTTGGTTTAGTGCAAAACAGAAAGGTGCTCTGTTTTCTTTCTGTAGAACCAGATTTATGGTCATGGGGATAGCTGCTAGTCTTTTAACAGCATTTCTCAGTTTTAAATCACTAGGAAGTAATTCTAAGAAAATCTAGTGCTCAAGACTCTTTTTGTGTTGAGATAAGTTCTGATTGCTGTGAAAATAACAGCTACCACAACTTTGAAGGAAAGCCTTTTCACTAGCTGCGTGGGGACTTTTATTGCAGAAATTAGATGGCTGGTTAATCTCACTAAAGAATATAAGGAAAAATATTGTCAAAGAGAGAGATGATGGTAGGAGATCTTTGAGTTTGTCAGGATTTTTCTAATACTTAAAGACTTACAGTCTTGACTTACATTCTCTCTACACAGTAAAAGCTTGGTATGGTGTATTTGAACTGACATAGCAAGGAAAATGTCTGAATGGAGGCATCTATTAATTCTGCATTAAACAACTCACCTGGTATCTATCTCACGGAATGTTAATTGTGATAGAAAATGTTATTTCATGGCTACTCAACTTGCTACATAAAAATCTCTCTAAAGTGTCTACCAATAAGAAAAAACATTTCCTCCTCAGTTCAGATATATTAAACATGATTTCCAAATGACCTGCAATCTTACTTACTTACAACAATAGTTGTACTTTATCCATTTTTTTTTTCAAAGAGTTTCAGTAGATTTACTTGTAAAACCCAGGTGTGCCCAAAATGAACCACCCTGGTGGGTTTTTTACAGTTCTGAAATTCTACATTGGTAGCATATGTGATTAAAAATGAGAAAAAAAAAAATAAAAATCTTAATTAGTACTTTCTGGCACTTCAGTTGGTTAAGTGGCTTTAAAAATCTGACCAAAAAGCTGTTGGTTCATACTCATGTAAGAATTCTATTTTATATTTTTCTGCTAAAGTATAATTTCTTGTTCAATGGCTTCTTTGTTAGCTATTTATCTAGCCTTACCTCTCTAAGTGTTACAAAATACATGCCATTTTATTTCTCATTTGAATTAGTCTAGATGCATTTAGCAAGTGTGCAACAAATAAGTCATATTACACTTCTTGCTATTCTTTGCCTTCACTGCTTATACATACTCATGAAAACATGGCAGCTGTAAGAAGCTTCTCATCAGACAGGTATTTTTCTTTGAACAAACACTTGAGAAATTTCATGATCATTTTCTGCAATACATCTTCCTAAGATTTATGGTCTGTTTTCACCTCAGCTGATTTCTGCTTGTAAACACATTTATGAAGTTGCTCACAATCATAAACAATTGCCATCCCTCTTGCCCTCAACTAGACCATAGTCCTGTTGCATTGTAGTCAGCGTTAAAAAAGCATTTGGAGTTAACTTGTCAAAAGAACAGATCCCTGCATGCGTAATGTTAAACTGACTCACACATGACATCCCTTGATACTTTCCAGCTGTCAATATAAGTGCTTTGTAATATTCTCATTTAATTCCCCATAGTTTCTTTGCAGTACTTAGCCAGTTCCATTGTCCCCACTTCACAGGTACTATTCTGAATAAATACTGTGAAAAATTCAGGGAGCATGTGTACCTGTGAAACTTTCCAAGAGCTAGCTGAGACCTTCTGTATAGAATTTCTTTCTAGTCTTTTGCTTCTACTTAGGAACACATGTCCTCCAGCCTGCTATCATTATAATTCTTCCACTTCCTTGGTTTCTTCCATAAATTCTTCAAACTTTGAAATTCTTGCTCCTACTACTTGCATTGTAAGACTGTATCAGTCTGGAAAACCAATAGTCAAGATAGGTAATATTATCCATCTTTTGATAAGAGATATATTTTTTAAACAGAGAAAGAAATTTGTTAATCCATCAGGAAGTAACTTTACAATCCCAATTAGAATTAACCTCTTCCTTACTTAGGCTTGGGCCTTCAACTATTCCTCCCTCCAGAATTTGTTCTAAAGCTTTGCAAATTCTTGAGTTTAATTCTTGTCTTGATCACTCTCCTTAAATATGAGTACTTAATTTTCATTTTGTGTGCCAACCATACCTCACATTAATTAATTATTTAAAAAAAATACTTAGCTTTCTAGACAGAATCTCTCAAGGCTCAGGATGGAGAGCATTTATCCCATTTATCTTGAGAACTGGGAGTGTTAAGATGTATTCCAGTTTCATAGCTTCCATGTGAAGAAGCAAACCATTTTTCTCATCTCAAATATTTTTCAGAATACTATTTAAAAAATATTTCCATTTTAATTAACACCAGGTATGCATATTTTGATTTTTAATGATCAAACTGAAGAACTGATTATTCACTGAGATCTCACTGGGATCAGATAAATGTAAAATCTGGTTCTTATTTATCAATGAAGGATAAATAAAATTATCTTTACAACTTATTGCCCAATTTATAGTGTATGATTGTAAGCACACATAGCTGCATAATATAAAATTATTTTCAGAAGTATGATTTTTATGTTAAAACTGCCTTCATGTGGTCTTTGAAAGGTGAAGCTTACAGTTGTCTGTCACTTTTTACCTTAATCAACCCTAGAAATCTAAAACTGTCAAGGACCTTTCTATTTCTATAAAGATAAATGACTAACAAAGAAAATCTAGTTCTTACCACTCCCTTGTTTCCCTACAGGATTTTGTTACTAAAAGGAGGACTGATACCTGAGATGACATTTTGTCTGTCCCCAGCTGAGATTACTAAGAGTGGTGATGCTTGGACTGCTACAGACTGAGCTCATCAGTCCTCTGGGATTAATCTTCTGTTACCTCATTGGTGTCAAATATTATTTAGAAAACACTTCAGGTGACATTATTAGGAACACCTTTAATGTTTTTCACCCTGAAGACTGGTAACAGTTCTTTTTGCCACTACTATGTCTGTATCTTTTCTGGTTTTACAATTACATCCCTGTGTAAATCATTTCATCCAAAGCATCTAACATCCAAAGAATGAGCAAGGAATTCAAGAACAATGTTCCATAAGAATTATACAGAGAAAGCAAAATCTAGAATAAAGACTCCCCTTACTGATCAAGTATTTATGTCCCAACAGCATATATTTTCTGCAGAGTATCCTGATCAAACTGGTCTTCTTTGGAAGTATGTTTTATATTCTCATTGAATGTTTTGAACATAGATATTGAACATTGCTTCAAATTATGTTACAGAGGAAAGTATATTTTAGCATTAAATTTGTGTGAAATTGAAAAACAACACAGACAATACCACAAATCCAAATGCAATACATAGGGCATTTTCATATTTGTGCTCTTAAGAGCTTTTAAGACACCATGTTTAATTAACAGACTATATTGGATGTTAACAACCAACTTACCTGAAGGTGTTTGTAGTGTATAAACATATAAAGATTAAGAGCCTTATGCTTCATATTCTGAGTAGCAAACTATGAAATAATTAAAGCAGAAAGATTCTCCAGAGTAAGAGAATCAATTGCACTGCAGCTGAAATAATGTTCTGCCTTTAGAGAGAAAACCATAATTCACTCTCTTCATCCTGAGTCACTATGTTGCATGCTTCCAGAAAATACACATATGCATACTTAATAATATTTTCTAATTCAAATTTTTAGTTTAATAGAAACTGCTCCTCAGACTGCATCTGTTTCTGTCAAATACACAGGTACTTCTCTTTATAATGCCCTTCCTCCACTGGAGATCCCTGAGCTAATTCATGACACTTGACATTAATCACATGCACAGATCAACAAAGACTTTGCTTTCATATAAAATAAAACTAATTTAGAACATATTTCTAAATTACTGCTTGTTATTGCAGTCAATTTAATTAGCTAGTTAATGACAATATCTGTTCATAATCCAAGTAGTCAAAAATACCAAGTTCAGTAATTAGACCATATAATTTCTTAACAACTCAATTTTATAATGGAAAAGTGCTGTGCTTTAAGTCAATTTGCTTCCAATACTCTCCTATATTCAAAATTAGAAATTCCTTAGTGTATTCTTTGACATTCAAAGATTGAGAGAGAATATTTGTGTTAGAAAGTTCAGCTCCACTCTGTATTTTACATTAAATTGCATTTAAGTTATATTGCATTTTCTATAATTTACTCAGACCTTACTGAGTGTATCATATTTATCTACTCATTTGAAGAATCTGCTTTAAAACAATTGAAAAACTTTAATCTTTATTAGGCAACTATAGTGTTAAAATAATTATAGACTACTGTAGGTAGTAATACTTGACCATATTATCAACACAGACATTGAACATTATTTTAATCTACGTGACAAAGGAAAGCATAGTTTAGCACTTAAGACTATTTTAAAAAATCTCCCACAAACCTAACAAAGACAGTACCACAAATCCAAACTGACACTTACAGTAACCCATGGCAATGAAAAAAATCCTGTCAAAAAAGCATTAGAATAAGCTAATTTCATTTCTCCCAGCTGCCTGCCTTTCAATTCTTTATTCCTGCTATCCAGTTTGAATAAATTTAATCTCTCACACTACAAGTAATGAGCAGGCAATGACTTATGAAGCAAAGAGACCAGGTTGAGACAGAATTAGAATACAATTTTAATGAGACAGAGCTGAGAAAGTGGAAGTGTTACTCTTTTGACAGACTTGGCAAAATACCCAACATTATTTCAAATGCTCTTTCCTCTCTATAGAAAAACTGTCATTTTAAAAAAAATGGGAATACCCAGGAGAATGCTTTTAGGGATATATTGTTAATGTGACTTAAGCAAAGAAATAGTTATTAAAGAATTTGCTTTATAGAAGACCAAGTAGGACTTAAATTAAAATACATTAGAAGTCACACTGGGTGACAGACAAACATAGGAACCTGGTGCTGTGCTCAGCTGGTACCTTTCTAGAGAATGGGTCTCCTCAAAGTCTTTTTGTGGCCAATTGAATAAAAGTGCATCATCCCACAGGTGTCTTGAGAAGTACTCATGATTGCATTCACAAAGCCGAGAATGTAATAAGCTTTTCTAGTTCTGATGACTTTGTGTCTCTAGCACCACTCCCACAACAATAATTTCAAAAGGAGGCCTCAAGAAATTGAATCCATCTGATTAGTAGAAAAAAAAAGAAATAAAGAAAGGCATGTAAGCTCACAAAGAGTTATTTTATGAAACTAGCAGAAATTTATCCCAGGGTCTAGACACAAGAATAGACATATTTAATATAAGAATAGATTCTGGAATCTAGGGAAAGTGGAAGGAAACAATGAAGCTGTTTCTATGCTGCCTTTTCCTGATAAACCTGAGATCATCCTGGTTACACTCCAAGTTAGCTGGACACAAGCCAGCTCTGATCCAAAAATTGTGTAACTGCTTTAGTGCCTCTTAGTAGGGCTTATTAGCTTGGGCTCGGTGCCATGCTAATGTGGTTACACAGCTTCTAGTCTGGACCAAGTTCAGCTCTAGTTGGTTTGGAGTGAGTTCTCATTTGCCTGCCTTCAGCTGTGTAGACATAGCCTGACAACATCACCCTTTGCCATTTTTTAGCACACAAAATCAACTCATTCTCACTTAAGAATTGATAAATTCTTATATAAAGTTAGTGAAACAAATCAGCAAGTTGGACTATGTAAGATGGTGCATAGAAATGGGTTACAGAAAAAAATCCAATTCCAATCTCAAATTTCACACAAATAAAAATAATGATGCCTAGTATTGTTAATCAAAGGATGGTCTATAGTTTTTCCAAAGTAAAATTAATAACTCTACAGCCTCAGGCAAAAAAATATTTAATATTTCTGATACATTGTTAGCTCATGCACTCTCTACCAAAGATTTACAGTTTTAAAAGAGAATGCAAAGATGTACCTGCTACTGTATGAAGCGCAAGTTCTATAGTAGAAAACCTCTTCCACTTTGGACTCTTTTTCAAAATGGTATCACTCAGACTCATTTATATTTATTTACCTGAAACCAGTCTGACTGTTCAAATGGGTAAGTATTGACAGATACACTGTTGAGTATTTCATAGTTACATAGACTGTTAAATGCCAGATTTATACAATCCAGTAGGAAGGCTACAGCAGCCGTCTACCTCCTTAGCCTTGCAGGAAGGCTTCTGACTGGATTGAGTGTGTATTCTTGAAAAGGTAGCTTATTTTACACATACTGTTAGTAACTTTCTTTCATGAGGGTACACTGCTGAAGCCAAGCTAGAGGTCACTTTTTCAGTTTTCCCTTTGAAACCACCTTCACAGATGAAATTGTTGACTCCATGATCTCAGCTATTTGGAGCAAAGTTGCCTTCTGATTCTGCCCTGTGTTTTCAGTATTTGCTCTAAATAACAGAGATCTGTGTACTAATTTTTCAGATCTCAGAATCTTGAAGAAAGATGCATTTATTTTTGCTGATTAAAACCAAGGAGAATACTGAAACCAGGCAGTGTTCAAGAGAAATATACTGCCTATTAAAGCAGTTGAGATGTGTTTCACAGAGATATTTATCTTTGCTCCAGTAATCTTCATGCTTCACAGATTATACCTGCAGCTGATGTGTGCACAACTGCATTGGTGGTGAATGGGCTAATGCATGGTATTATTGGAAGGGCACTAGAGAAGGGAGGCAACTTCTCACCTGCTAGTTTAGGGAAGACCCTTGAATGGTCATTACGCAGATGCACTCTTGCAAACAGCTCACTCCAGAGGAAAGAAACACATTTTAAGTCACCTGCTAGTAACCCCTATAGCCAGAAGGTCAATTAGATCAGTATCACAGATGATCTAGTCTGGATTAAGACAAGCCTGAGGGAGACAGTACCTCACATGGCTGCAACACCCTAGCTCTTGGTTTTTCTGGTGGGCTGTTCACTGAAATCAGTGGTCAAGTATTTCTTACAGTACACACAAAACCACTTTAAAAGTCAAAAGCATTGGAAGTTTTGTTCCATATATTCCCATAATTTCTTTGGTTTTATCCTGCCATGGTGTTATTACCTTGCAAGAGGCATCAGTTCTGCCTGCCAAGCAGACCCACTGATAGAGGAAGAGTGTGGCCTATATTGCCCCAGGAATATTTTAAGACAAAACATTTTCTTAATATTAGCCATAGAAGTATGGAACAACCAGGAAAAAACCTGAACAACTAAATATTAAAAGGCAATAAGGGTATGGGAAAAAAATGAAGCAAATTCATCTTGCAGGAGGTCTTCTGGTTTTGGGACATAGAGATTAGATGCTCCAGACAATTTCTTTATTATCACCAAGATAACCTGATTAGATGTCCATGTCCTTAAACCATTCTGAAGTTTGTATTAACTCCTCAGTCTCCTTACAAATGCATACTGATACATGCTGTCACAAGGCATTCCTGGTTAAAACCTACTGAAACACTGATCTCACAGGAAATCTTACCCAGGAAACTGTTGGTAATGATCCTCCTGACCTACTCACCAGGTCATTGATGTGAGGTAGTTATAGTCATAGCCTTGTACTCATAGTCTTCCGGGATACCTACCTACAAAACTGCTGGGGAGCTGAGATACTATCTGTGTGTACAGAACATACCCTGATAGATTGACACAGGATTCCTATCTAAATAGGAGAACCTCCCACAAAGGTTCAGAGAAATTATACTTCTTTTGAAAAGACAATGCAATGTTTAGAATATAAAATAAAAGTGCACACACACACTCCCATAACAGACAAACAAAAAACGAACAAGAAAATCCAAATCAAATCAAGCAACTACACAAATAAAGGCAATTATTCAGTTCATCTGTCGTTTCTATAGTATTTGGTTTCCTATTCATAATTATTCAATCTCTGGCACTGCTTAACAAAGTTAATATATCGAATAAGATTCTATCATCACTGGAAAAAAAGCAGGTTGATGAGAAGTTCTTCCCTACAGTATCAGAAGGTACGCCCATATGTCTGCAGCTTTCAGTACATTGTAAAAACCAACATTTAAAAAATGATAGATCATCTTTTGTTGTTGTCAAAGATTTCTTTCTCCTTCCTAGGGGTTTTGGAGCTGTGATTCATATTCATCCCATATATCTAAAATATACTGAATTTTCATGGAAGAACAGGAGGCTGGAAAGGGCAAGACAAGGTTTTACACAAAATAAAAGCAATATATTGTCCGAAAGGGCAGCTCACAAAGTATTTTCTCCTTTTGCTCAGCAGACCTGTTGGTTGCCATTCAAACAGATCTCCACAATCTGCTGTTTTTCTTCATTCTATACAAATACTGAATTGGATACAACTGTATGAACAGAGGTTTAAGAACAAGAAAACTAGAAATAAGAGCAGATTGGGTTTTATTATTATTATTATTATTTTAATTATTGTTAATCCATTGAAAAGAAAACCAGATAAGCATTGCCCACTTCCCACATCTCCACAGGAAAACCAATTATCAGTTGGCTAGATGTTCATGAAAGGAGAGTATAACAACAGCAAAATAATCCTGCATATGCTAAACAAGCTTTTAACTAAAAACTGACATCAGTAAGTACCAGACCACTGCTAAGTAAGAAAATGCCAAGAAAATGTAAAGCAAAGTTTATTTTCTGTCTTCCTTTGCCCTCCCCCACTGCTTCTGCTTTTCCTTTGGTGATTACTTCCTGTCCATTTTTCCAGTGTGTAAAACATCTGCGATTTGCTGCAAGCAGTCTCTATTTATATTAAGAACCACACAGCAGGTGCCATTAAAAAAAAAAAAAAAAAAAAAAAAGCAAGCAGCAATCCATGAGTGCTATCCCATGACCCTGGAGGGTCATTTTACTTGTTATTGCACAATGCATGTGGGAAGGAGGCTTCCTATGAAAAGGCTGTGCATAGAGAGTAAGCAATGTACAATGACTTCTTTTTATCACAGAGAAATGCAGGTTTATAAAATACTTATCTCCCTGAAACAAAAATCTTTACGAATAATTGATTATGTTGAATCTAGAAACAGGCCATGTTCACCCACTGCTTAATAAGTCTATATTTTTAAGTAGGGATTATGAGTTGTGAAATCTCCATAGTTACCATATGAACACAAACACATTCTGATGCCTTTCATGCTTATCATCAGTACAGCTGTCAAAGCAGGGTATTTCCCAAGCAAAATGAAAATGAAACATTTTCATTCTAAGCAAATGTATCTGATTACCACCAGAATTCTTTATGCAGTTTATTATTTAACATTCCTTCGCCAAAAAAAAAAAAAAAAGAAAAAAGAAAAAGTATGTCAACATTATAAAAATACCATGTTCTTTAAACATAATTTTAGGAAATCAATTAAGAGAATTTGTTGGATCACCAATCCCCACCAGCCTTGTTTTTTCTTCTCAGTCATGTTTATCAGGTTCATTGAATAAAAAGCCTGAAGGAACTTTCTTAAACTGGAAATTTATTTAGCAATTTCAGGTCTGCCCTTTTCCCTTCCCCCCCTCTACTCTTTCCATCACAGCTCACTGTGAAAACTAGAGCTGTGAAGCATGAAAGATTATGTCCTGATACAAGACAGTACTGGAGTTTTAACCTTCAGTGCTAATAAGATGGGTCCTAATTGTCCTCCCAAGTGTCTGCAACAAAGCTAATTTCAGAGTGCCAAAGCTAACCCCTGTAGATGACCTAATTAAATTCTCAGGAAAGCTATTATTTTTAAGATAAGGTGTTTCAGCTATTGGCTATTTAAAAACTGAGGTTTAAAATGACTGGAATTGAGACACCTGCAATTCCTGCTCATTCAGAATTTTCCATACATGTCAGATGTGGGTTTGAAATGATAAAAAAAGCCTGACCTTTTATCTTAATTTAGTATGATTCATCACAAATCTGTTTAACAATTAAAATACTCCATGAAGACATATCAAGTTGTTTAAACATGTAAAATGTTTAAAATGTTTAAATATCATTTCTGTATGAATTAAATACGTAATTGAATATACAGGGCAAATTGTTTTGTTTAAAAAAAAAAATTAGAGAAATTGAAGATGAGGACTGTCTCCCCTCAGGTCAAGTAATTGTGAAATTATGCATGGGTATTATTAGCTATATTGGAAGCATTCCCAGACTACCCAAATCTCAGTATGGTGAAAGCACATTTTACTCTTACAAATGTTGGCTAGAGTGATGCATTTAAGTCTTTGTAAAACTTGTACAGTGTGCTTCACCTAATGTTGGACTAATATTTGGAACTTGTATTTGGGAATTTGCAAACAGAATTGTCTAAGAGAAAAGCAATTTGTTTACAATGAGCATCTGGGTGTTACGATAAGGAGAGGAACCATTCCCCAGGCAAGGCAGGATTACTCTGAAGAGGTGGAGAAGAAAGAGAAAAGCCCAAGGACCTCTCTGAACAGCTTTCAGCTATCAGGCCAGTGTGCCGACTGTTAGATAAACGGAGTATCTCCTTTGTCATAAAGGAAACCCACATGACATATTGCTAAACTAGCCATGATTGTAATTTCACGCAAGGAAAATCGGGAGTGGAGAAACTGAGAGAATATCAGAAATTAAAGAGAATAAAAAATGTCCTATGAGCACACCAAACCACTTAAGCAACCAGTTTTCTGCAAATATTGTACATTCCACTCACTTTGGGCAATGCTGGAAATGGGCTCCATCTGGCAGGTTTTCTATGTTTGAAGCAAAAATGCAGAGATCCCAAATTCATTACTAAATGGGCTTCAGATTTCTCACACTTGGATGGATGTTTTCTTTTCAATATATTCTTTACAATTCTAAGAGCTCCCAGTGTCTTTATTTTCCCTGATCCTAAAATAAGGAATTGTAAGAATGAATACTTATACCTATACAAAAAGAGGGTGAATATTTCTCCTTTATGAGCATTTCTAATGTATTCCAACTGACTTTAAAATGTGCGCATTTTAAAAGCAAATATGCTAATAAAGCACATTACTTTAGATTGTACACATAAATCAGGAAAGAGGCTGCTTTACAAAACTCTTAACTCACTGCATAAGGGGAAGGTAGAACTGAATGAACTCCCTTGCTTGAGCGCTAAGATCCTAGTTCAACAAGGCTAATAACTAAAGACTCTCAATCATCTTAGAGAATCACATGCTTTGCAGGACCAGACTAACACAGCAAGTAGTACCACAGAGATTGTCTCTAGCTCAGAAAAGACAGACTTGTTGTTAGGTTTCCTGAGCACACACTGGCCTTTTCAATCCCTTTTTCCATAATCAAAGCAATAGCTTGCAAAAGGCACTGATTCAGAAGCCATCCTTAGACACCAGCCCTGCTTGCTGTGAGTCCTGCTCCTCATGCTTCACTGACAGGTGATTTTTCCATTCTAAAGGGGTGACTTGGTGAAGAAATTCTTGTAATATTCCCAGATTTGCCCTCATGCTGCAGTCCTTACTTAAGATAGTGGGAACTGTGTGTCAATTTCTAAATGTATCAATTAATATACTAAAGATTAAACACATAGCAAAAGAAAAAGCAAGAGTTTTCAGTTCTATCTTTGATAACTGAAATACAATAACTGACAACAAAGGTAATAGTATTCAGATATTTTAGCTTTTTTTTTTTTTTTCTGTAGCACAGTGCAATTATGCAGTTCTGAGATATTTGGGTATCCACAGGCTCCCTTTGCAGCTTTCAATTCCCACAACTTCTTCCAAGAAGTGAATAAAAAACATTCTCAAAAGTGAAGCTAACAAAACTAAACCAAGGCACAAAAAAGCTTCCTTTACTGAATTTGTTAAAGTCATATCAACCTGACAAGCAGGGGTCACCGAAGTTCAAACCCCAAATGTTCACATCCCCAAGGAGAATGGGACATTATTAATATTTTTGTATAGAGCTCCTTAGTGAAGCAGTCTCTCTCAATGATGAAATGAAAAGGGTATTCCACTGTGTACTGTGAAATATATATCTTCCACATAGTTGGTTGGGGATCAACTGCCAGCTTCTTCACAGTGTGAGCTCTTGATTGAAGCGCCAGCTGTGTTCAAGGGATTGAAAGAGACCTTGAAAATGGCAAAGCAAGACCCAGCATTCAGAGCTGACAAAATAAAACTGACAAGAGAGGCAACAGCTATTCTTTCTGAGTGCTCATCATAGGAAATGTCATTGAAAAGAAAGAAAGAAGAAAGTGAAAGAGAAAAGGGGGTGGGATAAATCAAACAGAGGGTTTAGTATGACTTGAATATGCTCTTGTTTTCTCACCCATTTTTATTTTTTTTTATAAGAAAAAATAAATGTACCTTAAAGCTTGAAGAAAAAATTAAATGCAGGCATTGGATAAGAACCCCCACTTCTCTTTGACAAAAATGTTCAGTAAGATTCTTGTTTTCTGCCTGTGTGAATTAGAATTAACAGAGTCCATGGAATTGTGCTGGTTTAAGTCAGAACAAAAATTAGGCTTACTGCATTATAAAACTCAGAAGAATTTGTAAGGGAGCTCTGCATCCTTGTAATTCTACCGGAACTAAACAATCATAGTTCCACTTTAAATATAACTCTTAAAGTATGACTGAGTTACTTATAACTCCTGGGAACTTAAAGTGGTATTTTTGGAGGGCAGGCAGTATCTAAGGTCAGTCTCCATCTGTTATGTAAAGACACACACAGAGTGAAATAGATGCTTTTTTTCCATTTACAAATGCATGCTAGCTTTTTCACTGTGCTTTCAACTTTCAATACTTTTAACATTTTTTCCCCTGCAACTTTTTTTTTTTTTTTTTTGTATAAGCCCATTCTTTGGCAACCAAAGTGTTGAAATGTCAATTGGTATCCCCTGGAGACTTCATTTCCACTGTCTGACACTGCCAACATCATCATGTGGTTCAGGGTTTATCTTTCCTGCTGTGACTGAGCTGGAAAATCTAAATCAGCCCTGCACAAAAGGTTGAGCAGAGGCCAGCCATAATCAGATAAGCACTATATATTTTTGACCAAAAGCTAGGAGGAAGGGGGAGGGGAATCACTTAAAAAAGCTATATTGACAGATAATCTCAGACTGGCTGCATACAATGTTCTGTTGAATAAGCAATTTAGCAGGAAAATGAGAGAAAAAAAGTGCTATTAGAAGTGCAGTAGTAATTTTTTTCCCAGCTAGAAGCAGATAGATTTTCAGAGGGAAAAAAAAAAGATGTACAAGAGAAAGATTCAGAGGAATTAGTGAGGGCATGTCAAATGATTTTGCGTGTGACTCAGTGTCATCACTTATCAGCACATGTGAACAAGTGAATAGGTCACAGTACTGGGAGCTGGGGAAATTTCTGCTTTATCTCTAGTTATACCTCTGACTTAATCAACATTGGGACAAGATTCTTCACCCCACTAGACCACCTCACATCTGTTTAGTTTGCAAGCTCTCTGGAAAAGAAACCTTTTGTTTATAGTGGTTTAGTGTTTTCTTTAAGAAAAGAGTTTCTAGGAAGACTCACTCCTAATACAAACAATTTAATAATTGTAATACATTTCAAATACAGATTAATAGTTCCACTCTGATACCAGTGTGACATTTTTCTGTTTGGTTTACAGGCCAACACCTTTAACAGCATATTTGTTCAGTGAAAGATAAATCTACAGGGACTAGCAATGTCTTTGTCATTTTCTAGATGACAGGTCTTATTTTCCATTACTTTCTGGCAGAGGAATTACAATGAGTCTTCCATCTTTCTCAGCAAGACACTTGCTTATCTAGCTGCTGGAAATGCTTTTGTTTAAAATTCTTCTCATATAACTCTGCTACAGTTAGAAGGAAGGTTGCCTGGTTTACAGAACAAGATCACACTGTACTTCTGATGCATGTGTTAAACAGTCAGAAAACAACTGAGGAGCAAAAACCAGTTATTAGACATAAGATTTATTTTTTTTTTAAGGAAAGGGAATCAATCACTTTTGCTAAGGGTTAAAGAACTCTTCTACTTCCTTACTTGAAAAGGAGAATAAACATGTCAATATTTGAAAAGAATACATGAAAATCTGAGGCTTAGGCAAATTCTGGAGCTGGTTTGACTATTTGGATTCAAGTGGAAACAGGACCTAAACCACACGCCATGCTTCAATTATCAAGCAAAGGCAGCCTAAAAAAATTGTGCATACATTTGCAAAGACAGAGTCTGATGGAATACAGGTTAGAAAGAACAGTTATGAAGATAACATTTGTGATTGTCAAATCCTGAAGCCATTCTGTTTGAAAATGGTTGAAAACTAGAAATTCCCAACCTTATTTTCTTTTGTAGTGAAAGAGCAGTAAAATGGGCTGAAATAGATAGAGGTGTATTTGTGCCTAGTGCACAACGCTAATTTACAATGGGCAGAGGATTCCTGGGGCAAAATTAGAACTATCTAAAAGGTTCATAGTTCATTACCTCATTTCCCAAATAAATCAATGGTAAAAAGGATTAAGTTGGTCCAGAGCATTTGCAATTTTAGATCTATTTTTTCTTCCTTTTTAAAAGGAAGCTTTTCTACTGTACAGCAGGAACTACAAGCTCCCTTTATCGTCACAGAAATGCAATTTATAGCATATAACTATAACTTATCTTTAAGTGAACAGGTTTCATGTTGTATATGTAGGAACCATAAACAGATTTAATGGAGAGGGAGCTTATTTTTGGTCTCATAGAAAGGGTAACCCTTTGGATTCTGCATATTTACACACACATACAGAATCACACCTACATTAGTTCCTGTGAAAGCAGTGAGAGTCTTTCATTCTGTTGACAGAACTTGCCTGGGAAATAGCACAGCTTCTTCTAAGAATGCCTCTTTGGTGGAGGTCACAGCTTAGCCAAGATGAAATCTGTTGGTGGCACTTTCTTCAGAAAATGGCAATTCCAGAAACTCACTAGTTCAGCAAATCTATGTCTGGCATCTTCAGCTCTAGGTATGTTTAATGGTTACAAGAGACTTTATACGGCAAGGTGTGGTTAACAGTTTGATTTGGGGTATATTCTGACTGTCCTCTTTATCTTTTGCCTGGTTTTGAGAAGAGACATGGTTAGGCATTTTGCACATAGTCAACTGTATATGCAGCACAAGCACGCACATTTACACATTCTCTGTTACTTAAAAAAAAAATAAATAGAAAAAATAAAGGATTTATAATCATGAGTAATGAAAATGAATTCTGTCTTTTTAAAAAAAAAAAACCAAACCAAACAAAACAGAGTCCTTGTTTTCTCTGAGACCTAGTGGAAAGCTAGCTGCCACACTGCCCCAGCTACATCTTTGATTCTTGGTAATTTTCTGAGGTTTCCCTTGAAATCTACTAGTCCGTGTATGCCTCTTCAACGCATAGTATTTCACAGGTGCAGTTAATCAGCCTTTTCAAAGTAAGGTATTGTTTAGTTTCAACACAAGGAACAAAACACGAACAAAAGGTACATTAACAGAATCCACAAGCCTTTTGTAGACTTCTACAACCACTAACTGCTCAGTCTCAACAAGAGCAAGGGAAAATTTAGCTGTTCAGGGAGATTTCCAAACAGGATAAATTTGCAAGGATTCTTCATGTATTTAAATAACTCTCCACTTATCTGGTAGGATGTTCAGTCTCCAGATGGCAGGTTTTTTTCTTTCATTCTTTTTAGTTTGCTCTGGGCTGTCCACCTCACCAATCAACAAATCTGTTCTCTGTGTAACTGCAGACAATCTGCCTGGCTATTTCTGTCACAACAGATCATCCATAACCCAACCAGTATTTCCACCATCACAAACCTGCAGCTGGTTTAGAGGTAGTTACCTAGTGCCTATAGCAGCTTAAGAATACCATTCTCCATGAATCT
>JANHFX010011272.1:34948-52477 GCA_027560015.1 Chloroceryle amazona | reverse complement strand
CCTTTCCCCTTCCCTCCCCTTTCCCCTTCCCTTTCCCCTTCCCTTTCCCCTTTCCTTTCCCCTTTCCCCTTTCCTTTCCCCTTTCCCCTTTCCCATTTCCCATTTCCCCTTTCCCATTTCCCCTTTCCTTTTCCTATTTTTTTTCCCAGGCCCAGTTTTCAGTATCATTGAAGTGGAAAATGGGAAATAGAGGGGCTGAAGAGGTTTCATACAAGTTTGAGTAGACAGACCCTGTAGGCAATCCTGACAATTTTTCCTTTATCCTTATTGAAGGTGAATTCTCCTTCACAATTGCCCTTCTAATAAATCCCAGATGGTTTAATGACAGGATTTGTAGGGTGTTTCTAGACTATTGTGAATTGCATCCAACAGACCCCTGCAGAAACTGTATGCTGCATCATAAGATCACTTTCATCAGGGGCATGAATGCTGGAGTATCACTTAACAGGGGCTATCTTTTTCAAACTTTAAAAGAATTCTTATAAACTACAAGCCCCTTCTTGTTCTCTGACTCTTTCCTCTCCTCTTTTGAGACAATTTCATAGATATTTATAGCTAAAGGGCCTGGAAGTTACCTTCTATTGTCCATCTGTGTTAGCGAAGGTTCTCCTCATTTCCCAGTTACCAGGAATTTGTCAGCCTTCCAAGTTTCCTCTGTAATTGTTCTAATAAAAGAACATTTAAATTCACACTTTGCATATATGAAGAATATATATTTACTGCCTAAATGGTGACAAAATCATGTGGTTTATTTTTTAGGCATATAAGACCACAAAGACAGGTAGAGACAATTCTGTCCTTATCATGCATAATATTGACACATCGGTTTAATGTCCATTCAGCTGGGGAAGACAAGTAATGATTAAAAACATATCTATTTCCCTTGTATCAGGTCAACAGTCAAGGTCCAATGCATTCAACACAGACGTTACTGTCATTGTAACTAATCCAGCTAGTTTAAGGTGAAAAATGCAGCTGATCATTTTTTAAAGTGGTCTTCTACAGCTCTGCATGTAAATCAAATTATAAAAGGCAGCAGATCATATATTTATTGAAACATGTCTCATGCTAAGTCAAATGGCAGTGTATTTCCTATATTATGCTACTGTATCTTTAAGGGTACAGTAAATCACAAGCATATATGCATTATGAAGGAGTGGATGTTTCAGATTATGGGAAATGTGGTAAAAGAAATACTCTCAGTAAGGTAGGATTAATTTTGAAGCTCATCAGTAATGTTGGAATGAAATCCCTCTAGCATAGAGCCACCACTCAACGATGGAAGGGTAACATAAATACTTGAAAATTTAATTCCTTATTACCTCATTACATTTGGGGGTTTGATTTGGTTAGGTATTTTTCAAGTTAAGAATGATAGCTTTACTTTTTATTCTGCATCAAACTGTACTTTTGTCTCATCCTGTTGAATGTTATTGACGACATATGTTGAATCACTATCTAAACAACAACCAAAACCAACACAGCCCAAAATAAATAATGTGAACACATGTGTGAGTTCTCTGTAATGGCTAAGGGAATAGCTCATATAAACTGAACATATTTTAGAACACTGTTAGGAAACGGAAAATGAGAGAATCCTCAATCTTGTTAGGCTTTACTATAGTAAAAAAGACATACTCTTCTGGAATTTTTAAAAACTCCTTATTGGAATTATACCTTATAAAGGTTTTTGAAAGAAGAGAAGCATCACTAAAATAGGAAAATATTACAGGATGCCTGTCACAGTAACATTGTCCAATAACTTTTCTTTTGCACAAACATTTTTGTGTGTATGGCTTCTGAAACTCATGTAACAATCATTCTGTAATCATTTTTTTAATATATGAACTAATGCAGGTCTATTTATGCAAATAGTAAAGAATAAGGGAAATAGATAGGGAATAAGTAAATAGAGAGGTTGGTGCTGGTCTCTTCTCTCGGGTAATTAGTGATAGAACCAGAGGGAATGGCTTCAAGCTAAAACAAGTTAGGTTTAGACTAGACAGTAGGATAAAATTCTTCATGGAAAGAGTGGTGGGATATTGGAATAGGCTGCCCAGGGAGGTGGTTGAGTCTCCATCCCTGGATGTGTTTAAGAATCGCTTAGATGTAGTGTTGGGGGATATGGTCTAGGGGTGAACTTGTAGAGTAGGGTGAAAGGTTGGACACGATGATCCCATGGATCTTTTCCAACCTAGATGATTCTGTGATTCTAAAATGAGGAATTTTTAATATAGAATTATGAGAGGCCAATGCAAAAAGGAAATGTGAGTAGACATAAGCTACTTCATGACATGCTATGGAAAATTATTTTGAAAGTAGTTATTTTCAATTCAAATGTAAATGAAAAATTATTTTTCAATAAGATGTACAACATAAAATGACAAAGTTCATTCACAATGAGAAGAATTTGCAGACTGCAGAAGCTAATTTATAAATTAACTGTGGAAGTTAATTTGCAATGAGGCAATCTGAGGCAGAGTTATTAAAAAAAAGATTGTATAATTGGTGAAAGAACAATAGAAAAATCCCTAGGCAAAGAAAATGGCACAAGCACAAAAGGATTTCATTTACTCAAATGAGATTTTCACTCTGTAGCTTAAAAAAGGAACAAAGGAACAAAAGGCAGAGATAAATAATAATACTTGAAAGTGGAAAGAAAATTTGAATAAACAATATTTCAATTGAAGTTGATCACAAATGATGCTTAAAAAAGAAGACAACTTGTTATTAATCATATACTTACATGCATATTTTCTATGTATCTTTGTGGAAAATACATTGATGTTTCCTTCTCCAAATATTGGCATTCATGCATGCTACTGTTGCCAGGCCAATACCACAAGTACAGTTTGCTTCACTTCTTCAAAAATGTTTTCAAACGATGTGACAGTGCTACCTTCTTTCCTTATTTTCTAGTTTTATCTTCATAATGACTATCTGGTAGTCTAGATGAGAACCCTGCAATGCAATTCTTTATATTAGCTCTGAAGACAAAACCTTTCTGTTAATGTCTTCCCCAAAGGGTCTTTTTTTTAAAGTAAAAGCCCAAGAAAATAGGATTGTAGAATCAAAATCCTTTCAGAACCTTAAATACAGTGTTGCAATGTGAAAATATATGTGCAGTGAACTACCAAAGGTAATAAAAGAAGCCACTAATATAAGTTACTTTAAAATTTGAGATAGGCAATTATTTTGAAAAATAAATATTATGGGAGTAGAAATGCTAAATCAATATAAGGATGTGCAATAAATGCCAAGTTAAAGAGCTTCTATAAGATTTACTGCAAAAATCTTAATGCAGCTTTTTTTTCCTTAGAGCAAAATGAAGTTTATTACCAGATTCCATACTAAATCTTACAGATCATCATCATAAAGAGATAAAAGATTGACATTTAGTGTGACAAGTCATTTAATGGAGCTTCTACTTTCCTACACAAAATAAAATATCTTAAATGTTATGTTAATATCTTCCAATCTTTTTACAAATGTAGCTCTCTGATGTTGACTTCCTACAGCCCTGAACTGCAATACCAGAACTTCTGATCTGTCCAGCAGAAAATGTGTAAGCACTAAGAAATTCTGCTCCACTAGTCTTGCATATCTTTGCATATTTGCAAAGATTGAGTTTCAATATTCATAGGTAGTGCCTACAGAAAGAAAAATACTCATGGGTACAATTTGCAGTGCATTTCCTTTAAGAAATTATAGACTACTTTATTTCTAATGATGTAGAAATAAACATACCATCAGCTGAAAAACAGAAAAGGGAAGTTACTGCATTACATGTCAAAAAGTGGCATATATAATATTATTCAATATTATATTGAACACAAAACTGTTATTGAAGACAAATATATACATTATTTTTATTTAGAATGGTAAAAAGAGTGCATTAATAAGACTATAGCAATATATAAGGGGGAAAATTCCAAAGCTAAAAAAACCCCATTAAACTAAATGAGAAACAAGTACCACATTGCTAGACAAATTAAAATTTAAGTAAAAAAAAAAAAAAAAAAAGAATTGCTGTCGGACTAATAAGGCACAGAACATCATTCTGATATGAGGAGTAAGGTGGGAAAGGACAGGTGGTAAAGAAGTAGGAGGAAACTATTGCTGACAGTGTGAGCAACATGAGAAATGTAATGACCAGGCAGGGATTCCCTGCCTTGTCCTGTGCTGTCCTGTCCTGTCATCTTATGACATGAATACGTTTCTGAATCATCATTTGCTAGTGTGTGTAGATGCAGTGGAGAACAGGGTTTGCCTCTAAAATGACTGACGAAGTGTACAGAAGCTATTTGGTTTGTGGAGATTGAAGGATGAGGATTTCCTTCCACAGCTTCTTCCAGCTGCTATTCTGTGAATTACACAGTTTTCTGAGCTGACTTTGAGGCCATTTGAAGTCTTGCAACCAACATAAAGGGTTTTCCAGAACAGCCATGCCTCTGAATATGAAAATGCTAGTGATGAAAATTTTCTACAATCCTTAGTTCTACAAATAAAATAGTTCCTGCTTACATGCCCTAGCTCATATCCATATATCACAAAGTCCTTTTCAGTACAAAACCACACTTGAATCTAGCAAGGTTTTGCAATTCAGAGAATTTTAATGGCATTTGATGGTGGTCTGCTTCCATTTCCACTACATGAACCAAAACCTGAAAAACTCAGACATGCCAAATCTGAAACACTAACAACAGACTGAAAAGCACTTGTGACTGATGAAGGTTTGGGATAAACCTTATAGAAGATGTTCTTGAAAATTCCTGAATATGTGAATTCTCTCTTAATGGATCTCATCTGTTAGAATACAACTTGAGGAAAAATATCTCTGGAGGCAATTAACAAAGATACATAAAAATCTCTGACACTGAGGAGAGCATACTCACATCAGAGAGAATGTATTGCTTCCCTGCTTCATTAAATGAGCTCACTAAAGCAAGAAAGGAAGGGATGTATCTCTTTAGACATTTCAGACGTCTTCAATTAAAAAATGAAGAAAAGGAGCTTCCATTCAATAGATTTTTTAGTTGTCTTAAATACAATATACTCTAGATGACACTGGAAATTGGCTTCAGCTATTTTTGCAAAATTTGTTTTCATAAGAAATTGACAAGATAGGTTCTTGGTATAAGAAACCATTTTTCAGTGTCTCTGGAGTCACATGGCTTACATGGCTTTATATGAAATCACAATTATCTTGAGACTTCTAAGACTTACATTTCTTTCCCTGTGAGCTGAATTGAAAACGTCAAGCAAATGAAAGAATTATTTCTATGCATCCGTTCCCATATTCACTTTGTAAAAATTCATTGAATTCTGGCTAAATGAAGATTTATTATTTCAGGCTTTCTTTTAGACTCATCTATTTTCTGCTGTGGTTTTTCATTGTCTTTATAATAATCCAAGTATTCTGTTTGCTGCTTATTTACTCTGAATATATAATTTTAAAATGGTAGGGGAATCATGAGCAAATAAGCAGACATGAGAGTATATTTTATTCAATAAAACCAATTTCATGGTAATGTCTTTTAAAAATACACTGGAGGTCTTTCTTCCGCAAGAGTTCTTATTGATAGGTTTAGAAGTTCTGCTTATGAATGGGAGTGTCTCTCTTGCAGGTGATCAGTGTATAAAATAATTTCTATATAAATAAGATGTAGCAGATTTGTGCAGAAATGACAACATGATCATGGTTAAGGTGTTCTGTGAAATATATCAATGGGTATTGCTTCCTTTATTTTTAATCAAAGTTGTTGTTGCTAAAATGGAGAAATAAATGCATTAAATAACATTTCCTAAAAAGAATCTGGAGAAAATATCCTATTGGCATATTGAATCATTGTGTACTGGAACTATAAACAGTTCCAGACCAAAACCGGGCTTCTCAGGAGTATTTATTTTCTTATGCTCTTGTTCACATATGAGGGAGTCTTTGCAAGTCACGATACAGGAAACTTCAATTGCTTTGGAGCCTTTTGATCAGAATTTTACCACTTATAAACATAGTTTACAACAGTGATTATGGCTTAACAAAAATTGCTATTAAAATTAATTTTTATAAAAAGCATAAAGTAGTGTAATCATAGCCTGAATGAAAACAGTTTTACAAACTAAACAAATCCTTAATCCCCATCAGTCTCGTAGATCACTAACATTTTTGGAAACTAGAATAAGTGAAGATCATGATTTCAGAGAAATCCAGTCACACTAAAATCACTGGCCTGGCGATTCTCCAGTGGACACTTTTATTTTGTTGCTTCTACTGCCTATTAATTTTCAAACTTTGCTTTATTTTTGAAAATTTTGAAAATAAACTTCATGTAAAAATAAAAAGATAAAAAAATATAACTTTGAATTTGTTGTGCAGCTTCTAGTCCTGTGCAGTAAATATGTTCATGGTATTTAAATGAACAAGAAGCAGAAAGACAATATAGCAAGTTTGGGAAACTCTTGAAGCCAAAGAACAGTGTCTTGCTTTAACTGTGTCAGTGGAATGCATGTGTCTAAGACAAACTCTGGAGCACTTATTCAAAAATCTTTATTAACCTCTCTTACTTCCACTGTTCATACTAAGCCACTTTTTTTTTTTTTTTTTTCCTTTCTGTGAACACTTTTGATTTCATCTGTCAGAGTTGATATGAAATTATAGACTGTAAAGTCACCAGCTTTCCTCCAGGTATCTTCCAAAGCTTATACCAGGTGTTTGGTGTTTTTGTTGTTGTTGTTTTTGTGTTTTTTTTGTTTTGTGTTTTGTTTGTTTGTTTTTTTTTTGTTTCCCTCCAGCTCCAGTTTGATCCTTCAAGAATGCTGTCAACAGCAGTGAAACTGTATTCAAGCAAAATATCTCCATATATGTCACCTGAAAATGCACCTTCGTAGTAATTCTTACATAAATATTACAGAGTCATATGAATTAACCCAGGGCAAAAACTCTTCAGAATACAAATAAAGAGGAAAATTATATGGATATCTTCCTGAATTAGAAAGGAAACTGAAACAATATATCAAAAATATCCATACTGTCAATTAATTTATTTCAGAGTTAAACCCAGACCAGTTACTACTTCCATGTCAAGATCACTCATTGTTGCTAAAGCTTGGTAGAACTCACTAAAACTTTCATTTGTGTGATCTATTCTACAGCCTTGACCTGGCTTAGTGCTTGGGCATTTGTCTATTGGTTCACCTCTGTCAAAACTGATTATTCTATTGTTACCATATCTCAAAGCCAAGCCTTGCAGTGCAGTTGGACTTCATTGGCTTTGGAGTGGATGCAGACAAATTTTAGACGGTGAGAAAGTCCAGACATACAGACTGATCCTTTGATGTGTTTGTAGAATATGTGCACCATGATGGAAACTGTTACCATGTGTAGTCTTCTGTATTTTCCTGGAAAATAATTTCCTGCTGAGTGATATCATTTTTCCATGAGGGTTGTCCTAGATTTGCTCTTACAGATGTTTTTGAGTACTATGAGAGACCTTGTTTGTATGTCTCACAATCTGCAGACAAAATTTAGTTCATCATTCTTTTGAGCTGTTTTTTTTCTTATGGATCTGACTGCTCTTTGCTTTTTCTCCTATGGCCACATCACAAACTTCTGCAAGTGTTTTCCAGCCTTTGGCTGCTCAGTTTTCAGAGCATATTTGTCCAGAGTATATAAAACAAAGATTTGTAATCTAGGGGCAGCTCTTCTTCCATTTGACTAATGGTGTTCAGGATTGGACTCAGACATGGCACCTATGACATGGCTGAGGTACTTCACACTCACAGCCAGAGATGTTGGCTTTGTACTTAGGATGAGCAGTAATGGTAGCAAGGTGAAATACAGAAAAGTTCCACCTCAACATGAGGGAAATCTTCTTCATTGTGAGAGTGACAGAGCACTGGAACAGGCTGACCAAAGAGGTAGTAGAGTCTCCTTCTCTAGAGACTTTCAAGACCCACCCATATCTGTTCCTGTGTGGCATGCCTTTGGTGTTCCTGCATTGGCAGGAGATTGGACTTGATCTCCAGAAGTCTCTTCCAACCCCTACCATTCTATGATTCTGATACTTATATTCTAGTAATGCAGGACAGCCAGCACCAAAGGGTAGGAAGGCAGGGCACCAAACTAACCTGAACACCAAGCACTTTTTCCTTCACTACACTTAACTAGGAGTGACCTTACAGCACTTCTGCTAAAAAATCCCATCAGTGGGAGAGTCCAAATAATAAGGAAAAAATGTGGATGCCTTGCATAAACAACCTCTCATCCCTGGGTAACATGGCTATGATACTGTGAAACATGGTGTTCAGTATGTGAATTGTTAGTGCTGTTTCCTAACTCTTCGCAGCAAAACTCTTCATAGCAAAACTTTCCTAACTCTTCATGGTGATGCTTACATTACAGTGTGCATTATTTTCTCTGTATTATTCTACTAATGTAAAATTTAGATCTGTTTGAATTGACAGCCATTAACAATACATCAGTGTACAGCTTTGTGTCCATGTCTATCACTCTAAAATGCCCACCTCAGAACACACAGGATGCACTGGGGACAAATTGGCAAATAGAGAAGTCATGAATACTTCAGATTCGATAAGAGATGCCAACACCGCATTAACAACTGAAAAGTAAGGAAGTAATTTGTTTTCTGTTTTAAAGTTTCTAGCACTAAAAGTAGAAAAGGTCTATGCTAAAGACTAAAACTGACACTTCAGCTTAAGTGACAGTTTAACGTCCACAATTTCAAAGTATTGAGATGAACAAGTTAGATGAGTAGCTCTTCTTTCCTCTGGCAGCTGTATAGAGTTGGATAAATTGTCCCTCCATCCCAGACCTATTGCTGAGTGCTGTAGTTCCACTGATGGTCTACAGATGCAGGACAGGGAAGTATAATGGAGATCGAGGCTGCAGCTGGCAGCCAAGAACAGTCCCATCCTCAAATATATAGGAATTTCTGAAGTGCCCCAGATTGCCATGCTTTACCACGTCCCTGAGCTAGTTATACAGACTGGTCAGAACTGGAAGCTGTGGGCATTCCTCGGAGTTTAGTTAGTTGTGCTGTAACAAGTAAACCATTTAACTTGAAGCTAATTTAAGGAATAGGTATAAACCATTTACAAATGCGTTCATCTCCCATCATCTCCCTGACTAAGGACTGTACCTTACAAGTACTTTAAGCAGTTGTCCAATTTCCTCATGATGTCATGAGTAATATAATCCCAGAGATTTATCTCCTGCCCAACCTTGCATAGCCTGATAGAGAAATGAATAAATGAAAATTTTAGGCCAGAAAGACACAGGCCCTTCACAGGGTATCACAGGGTGTCAGGGGTTGGAAGGGACCTTGGAGAACCTCAAGTCCAATCCCCCTGCCAGAGCAGGATCAGAACTGATTTTATTTTTTTGTTACATTTTTCAAAGAGGTCTGCATTTTACTGAGTGTGGTCTTTGAGGTTTGATTTCTCTCTTTCCTGGATGATTGAATATCACTTTAGAGAGAGAAGACAATTTACTATGGGATAATTCTGGAAAATATTTACAGAAACACCTTTTCACTTGCTATTTTCAGGTTTTGTTGTTTTCTCTGAGTTTTGTCTTCATAATCAAGTTAATCCCATGTTAACTCTGATAACTTCAATATCCTAGTGCTATGGTGATTCTTACTGTAAACATGACTGTGATTTTCCTACAGCAGAGAAAAACATCACCAGAGCTCATGGTGTCATAGTGTAGTCCCAGCCTTCAACTGAGCACCACACAGCTGCTTGCTCACTCTCTCCCCACCCCTTCACTCTCTGGTGGGATCAGAGGAGAACTGGGAGAAAATAGCAAAACTTTGTGGGTTGAGATAAGGACGGTTTACTAGAACAACACAAAAAGAGAAGTAACAGCAGTAATAACAATAATTCTAATGAAATAATATATAAGCCAAATAATACACAACACAGCACACCACACACAAAACTCGTGCCTTCCTGGCTAGCCCTTCCCCAATATATCAAGGATGATGTCAGTATAGTATCAAATATCCTATTGGCTGATTTTGTTGGCTATCCTGGCTGTCGCCTCTCCCAGCTTCCTGTGAAAATCAAGGCTATCCTAGATGAACCCAGGACACATGGAAGCAGTAGGAATCACAACTTTTTGAGACTACCAGCAATACACTGGACTTTAAGATAAGTCACCTTGATTCTTTTTGAAATGAATGATATGCCTTTGATAATTTGAAGAGTTCCTTTTGAATGCCACTGGAACCACAACTGAAATAAATGAACCTATATAATGAAAGATATTGATAGAATTCCACCTGGGAATAGCATTGAACAGTTGTATGAGTATTTTTAATTTGTATTAGGCCATTATCTGTAAAATATTTATCATTTAAAGGAATAAATATCATCATAACATTTTTATGATGTAGGATTAATTATTCTTCAGTGTTGTCATTAACCTTGACTCTGTGGCCAACCAACAAATTAAGAAGATGAAATATAAGTGGACAGCCTATTATGTTTTATATCCTTTTTAAAGCATAACAGCTTCAAAAACTCTTTTATGAGTCTTTGGGAACTGATGAAAAATTTATATAAGCAACATTTTTATTCTCAGTGTGTTTAACATCCTCTTGCAGCACTTCACATTTGTCTGTCTGTGGTTTGATGAGAAATGGTTAGTGCTCAACTTACTGTATCTTTTACTATCTCACTAAGAAGAAAATGTCTCACAGAAATTCTCTTTCATTGGGAATTCCAATATTATGATACACTTGAGCACACTGGTGAAGCTGAGATAAATCAGTTTATTTGAATGGGAAATCCTGGAGCAAGTAGGCTTCCTCCTTTTTTAATAGCAAAAGGCTGAGAGATGGAAGATAAAGAAGAATGGGAGCTGAAAATGTGGTATGTCAGAGCACAGACAGACTGAGAGTATGTAAGCAGGTCTGCCCAGCAGCCTCCTGAGTTTGTTTTTTATTTATGTGAAAATGTGGCTTCCTCATTTCAGAGAGAAGCAACTATTTAAAACAGTCCTCAGTGAGAGTCAAGTGCTGCTCTTTCCTGTAAGTAAAGGCATGGTGGCTTATTTTGCAGTGAGTTGAAGGAGAATTCACAAAAAATCACAGGCAAATAGGTGTCGATGGGAAGACTGTCATGCACCCTCAGTCTGAGTGATCAGAGAGATGTGAGGTTGTGTATCTGGGTTCTACTTTTGAAATAAAATAGAAGTGAAACTTAGTCTTTACTGCTATGTATCTCAAGATACATATAAGCAAAACCCTTGCAAGACATATTTACATTTCAACAGCACCCCATTTTCTTCTGCTCATTTTGTTATTGAATTCCTTTTCTTTCCAACTGCATTGGTCAAAAAGCTTAAGAATAATGTTTAAATGGTGGTATTTCTTCTGCCGTGAAATCTCACTGCTTAAAACATTAAGTTCTATTAGTTCTAACCCATACTTTGCCTTTTTCTTCCCCTGAGACAACATTGACACATAAGTGCAATAGGTGCATCTACATAGGATTGAGACCATGGCTCATTTAAAAGAGGAAAAACAAAACAGTAAATGAGAATTCTCTTCCAAGTACTGCTGTTGTTGTTTGTACTCTAAGAATCTAAGAATAACCGATGCTTTCCCACAGGTGCCTCCAGTATGTAGGGAGGAAAGTAGCAATTCGAAATAACACTTTTGCTTACAGAAAAGTACAGTTTGCTTATCAATCTATTGCTTATCAGTCTTTGAACAGAGGCCAAATTTCACTGACATTGCTACAGAGGAGTCAAGAGTTGACTGTAATCTATGGAACATTCCCAAACTAAGTATGCTAGATATGCTAAGGCTATGTCTACGCTAGCCAATTAAATGTGCCTTGGAGTACATTCAGGCATGTGCTCTGACTGAAAAGTACATCGCTATTTATTAGCCCTCATCCTCCAGAGGAGTCTGCATGCAGGGGGATAGCACAATGTGCTTTAAGTCCTGAAACAGGCTTTATATAGTTTATATGACAGAAAGAAATCACACCTGTCAATGTCCTCATAGACAACTGCATTTCAGTACAAGCAATAATGCCAATCACCATTTAATTTGATCATATATGCATATCCAGAAAGATCAGGATATGAAAACAAGCTGTACAAGCCTAGTTTAAAGTGTGTGCACTTGCTTAGGTGACCAGAGCATTTCAGGTCTTCATAGTTCTGCTATTTTTTACACCAAAGAGAAGTGAATGAAGGGCTTACAGGAATTTGAACTTATAATAGTCTTTATGAGAAAAAAAAAATCTATTTTTGCAATAAAATATTTCTTTTTTATTTTTGGTTTATCTACAGAAACATAAAAATCTGTTTGCTATCCATGCTTACTAAGATTTCTAGAAAGAAATTATTTTTGTTGTAGTTCATCAACAGAATATCTTTACCTTGGTTAGTACTATTAATCTTGATACAGTTGTTACTGTTACAGAATAATTACATTAAAGGCAAATACCTCTTCACCTCTTACTAAAAATATATTTCAGTAAATGACATATACTATTGTCACACTGCACAAATCAGACAACTATGCGATCAGGCCAAGTCAGCATGAGTTAATAAAGGGCAGGTCCTGCTTGACTAACCTGATCTTCTTCTATGACAAGAAGATCCACCAAATAGAGGAGGGAAAGGCTGTGGATGTTGTTTAACTGGACTTTAGTAAACCTTTGACACTGTTTCCCACAGCATTCTCCTGGAGAAACTGGTGGCTCATGGCTTGGATGGGCATACTCTTCACTGGATAAAAAACTGTCTGGAAGGTAAGGCTCAGAGAGTGGTGGTGAATGGAATTAAATCCAATCAGTCATATTCCCCAGGACTCAGTATTCACACCATTTCTCTTTACTATATTTATCAATGATCTAGATGAGAGGATAGAAAGCACCTTCAGTAAGTTTGCAGATGACAAGAAGTCAGGTGGGTGTGTTGATCTGCTTAGGGTAGGAAAGTGCTACAGAGGGATCTGGAGCTGGATCCATGGGCTGATGCCAATGGTATGAGGTTCAGTGAAGCCAAGTGACGTGTCCTGCACTTGGATTACAACAACCCCAAGTGCTACAGGTTTGGGGATGAGTGGCTGGAACGCTGCCTGTCAGAAAAGGATCCGGGGGTGCTGGTCTACAAACAGCTGAATAGCAGCCAGCAGTGTGCCCAGGTGGACAAGGCCAAGAGCACCATGAAGTGTATTAGAAAGATTGTGGCCAGCAGGATTAGGGAAGTGATCATCCCCCTGTACTCAGCACTGGTAAGGCTGCACCTCAAATACTGTGTTCCATTCTGTGCCTGTCACCATTGGAGAGACATTGAGGTGCTGGAGAATTGTCTAAAGAAGGGCAAATAAGCTGGTGGAGGTTCTAGAGCACAAGTCTTATGAGGAGCAGCTGAGGAAAATAGGGTTTCTTAGCCTGGAGAAAAGAGGCCTCAGGAGAGACCTTATCATGCTTTACAATTGCCTGAAAGGAGGTTGTAGCAACATGGGTATCAGTCTCTTTTCCCAAGTAACAAGTTATAGAACAAGAGGAAATGGCCTCAACGTGTGCCATGGGAGGTTTTGATTGGACATTAGGAAAAAATTCTTCACAGTGACAGAAGAAAAGTCAATAATCTGTAGTGAGTAGGATAAATATTTAACACATAGTTAAGAATTTGCTAATATTGAATAATAGCTGTCTGGACTTATCCTTGGGCATATATCTTGAGAACACTGCCTACCTCTTTGCTATCCCCTTATTGCCAAAAGAAGTCATAAAGAACATTACAAGACAGGGTAGCCTTGAAGATAAAGAAAGGCAGGAAGAGATGGTGGTTGTCAAGCAGGCCAGAGTGGTGCAATTTGACTGAGGTTAAAAGTTTAGAGCTGAGGAAGACTATGAGCTTTCATCGAAAGGCCACCAGAGTACCTCAGACGACCACTACCAAATTAATGTTCACATGCGACATGGGCTGAGAATTACAATGATCCACTGAATATGTAAGACATTCATGAGAAATGTAATGCATATGTATGTAACCTCTCTCTATGAACCTGCAGTTTCTAACCCTCAGCGCATGTGATTGCAGGAGTGATCCTTCACATGCCCGGCACCCTGTAAAGAATACATGATTAATAATTTCTGTTACTGAGTTTTCACTGCGTCAACAGAAAGGTTTGTAAAGCACTGGAACAGACTGCCCAGAGAAGTGGTGGAATCACCATCTTTGGAGATATTTAAAAAACATATAGATGTGGTGCTTTGGTAACATGGTTTACTTGTGACCTGGCAGTGCTGGGTTAATGGTTAGGCTTGGGGATCTTAAAAGTCTTTTCCAATCAAATGCTTCTATGATTATACTATTACTGCACTGAAATTTAAATGCCTTTCAGTAGCACCTGGTATGATCTTCTCCATAATTTTTCCAGGTAGTGAGGTTAGACTAACAGGTCTGTAGTTTCTTGGGTCTTCCCCCACAGCCTTCTTGTAAATTGGAATAATGTTGGCCAGCTTCCAATGAGTGAGGAATGCCCCAGAGTCCCCAAGACCTTTGGTAAATAACTGAGAGAGGCCCTGCTGTAACATCCACTAGTTCAACTTCTCATTGGCCAGAATATATTCCGAAGTGCATCCAGAGTGTTCCAAAATATAAAAACAATTTACAAAGAACTGTTAATTAAAATGTTTATTTATTATTTTTCTTTTTTACCAAACAGAAATTTCAGTAATGAATTAAATTAATAACTGCTTTTGGTCCTGTTTTCTTTTTTTTCTGAACTGTCTCTGTTACAAGATAGCTTTTCTTATCTCACACCATATCTGTTGACCTTGGTTCTTGGGTTTGGATCCAGGGAAAGAGAGCAAAAACCAGAATGTGTATTAAGTGAGCTACAGATACCTAAGTCAAAATTGTAATTCAAAATATCCATATTCAAAATATCCCTGTACAAGCTCCCTAGGAAGCTTGGGTTTTGCTGGGTATATTTCCAATATATTCCCATCTGGACACAGAATCAGAATGGTAGAGGTTGGAAAGGACCTGTGGAGATCATTGAGTCCAACCTCCCTGCCAGAGCAGGATCACCAAGGGCAGAACACACAGGAACATATCCAGGAAGATTTTGGAAATCTCTAGAGAAGGAGACTCCATAGTCTCTTTGGGCAGAGATGCCCTCTGTAGAGGACTAATTGTCCCACTCTGAGATTCAGGCAGAAGGAGTAGCCAGTTCCCACTCCCAAGTAGATCCTGATCTGACATAAATAATCAGATATGAACTCTAATAAGTATATGGCCATTTAGATGTAGCCATTTAGAAAAAAAAAGACAAAGATTTTCACATTTAAATCTCCCCAAAGGTTTTCACCTGAATGTTCACACTTTAAAAAATCCCTACCACAAATAATTTTTCTTTTTTATCATGTGAGGAAGAAAAACATAACTGGTGATTTTAAGTCCCTCCTTAGACTGATGTAATTTTTATTCACTGATTTCAGCTTTAAGAGATTTCCTTAAATAGCAAGATGGCTTGGATTGTACCATTGTTCCTTTTCATATTAAAGTCAGACAACTTGTAGGCAGGCAGAGACCATTTAAATGAGGAATGACCATGAATCCAGTGACTCCTAGGGAGTGATAATTCCATATTCAGTCCTCTCTCACATTTCAGAAAGACAAATATATGTATTTGACTTTACATAGATTTTCAGAAGAAAATCTTAGTTAAATGAATAAACTTACACAACTATTTCAATAAATGAATGCAATACACAAATACAATTGGCATTTTAAAGAATTCTATTTCTTTTTAGTATGAATTATTTGAAGCAAAAATGATAAAATTTACTATTTCAATACTGTATAAGCAATTTAACCAAGGATTCATAATATTTTACTTTCCTAATAAATTGTTTCTATAGAGATGAAACACTGAAAATTTTCTTTCTATGCTGTGTGATAAGACTTTCATTTTCCTTTTCTAGGGCAAAAACATGCAACCAGATTTCTTACTTGCAGAATAATTTATAATTGTGAAATCCTGCCACAGCAAGGTGCTTAAGCATCTCTATAATGTATATTAATTATTAGTTTGAGGAGGTATTGTTTTTCTTGTTCTGGTTGCTGGTTTGTTTGATTTTTCTTATCAGAAAATAGCTTTTATCTGTCAATATGAACCCAGTGGCACCTAAAATAGAGTAAACAGATACAGCAGTTGTCATGGATCAAATTATCTTCACTATAATAGCAAAATTTCTCTGCACCACACACAGAGTCATCACTGCCACCCATTATTTCTGGAAGCCCTACCTGAATGCCCATCTCTTGACAATAACAAAGAAAACCAGTCAATATATCACAGGAAATTTGGGATGCTTTGGATTTTTAGAAAAAAATGTTTTCCAAGAATCTATAAAGTTAGTGGGGGACATCCTGACAGCTTTGTGTTCTTTATATTAATTGACTTTTATATTCATTGACTTCAAGTTAAAGTAATACAATTGATTACCACAGTAATGTCACAAGGAGGGAGATGATGTTTTCAGACTTTAGACATAAGCCAAAACACAGTCACTTTTAAATACACAAAAAAAAAAGCTGTACAGAAAATATTGCCATAAAAACGGAGAAAACTGGCACAGAAATGCTAAAGATTCCATCATAAGATTAGCCATTGTCAGAATGAGGAAAATGATTTATCTCTCTTCCAACCCACCTGATTATGCATCTACAGTAAAGTGGAATAGCTAAATGGTCGAGGAGCAGTGAGGATGGCTGTGGGTAGGACACAGATATGTTTTTTGCAGGTATAGACTGAACATACCTGAAACTGAATTTTAATACTACTTAATACGTAGTGCTGTTCTGCTTTAAGCTTAAAAGCTATGCATTTTTATTACTGACTGTATCCAAATCCAATCCTCTAACCCCACATAAATAACGTTGTGCAAGAAAGTCAGCTATCTAAAAGATAAAGAAAAAAAACCTGCTGTTTTTCTTCTGTATAGCATAATCAAGCCAGGACACCGTAGCAGTTCTTTGCTTTACTGTTGAATTGTCTGACTTCCTGAAAAAGAAAAAAAAAAATTAGTTTCCTGTAATATCATAAAAGGCCTATAACCAGAGTCAGCTGAACTTTGCAGAGAGGGGAGGCAAGTAGATGTGAAGCTCAGATTGCTTTTCTAACAACCTTTCTATAAAGTAGGTGACACTTAAAAATGTATTCTGCACACATCTAGTACCTAAGAGTAGAGGATGTGCTGAATTTCTGTAAAATTTAGAGCTCTTGTCCTTATGAAAAGTATTTACTCCAAGGCTTAGACCTGATATGTTGGCCTTTACGAAGATGGATTTGTCACCATTGCTTATTGATGGATATTTATCTGAAAGTGAAAAATGATTTAAGGGAAAAAACAATCCTTAATTCAGAAAAATTCTTTGTACTGGATGTGTTTGGCATTATAATATTTTTTTTAATATATATAATAAATATATGAATTATCAAATTTTATATATTATATGTTTTTATT
>JANHFX010011272.1:12621-24169 GCA_027560015.1 Chloroceryle amazona | reverse complement strand
CCAGCCGGCAGTGTCGGGTTGTATGCGGACTCTGTTTCGGGGGGTTTCTTTGTACCCTTGCATTTCTCTTGTTTTTTTTTGTATTTCTGACTTTAGTCCCTCGTTGTTTTGCTTTTCAAACCATTACAGAGGAGTTCCCCTGAGGTGCAAGGAATTACCCCCATGATTTATTTGGTCTGTTGGCAGCATCACATCTGTTGACTCTTCTCAGTGATCCATTGGTGCAACGTGGTTTGTATAAGCAATTGGTGTTGGACAATGCTAATATTGCAGGTTGAGGGCTGTGTGTGGGTACATATCTGTGAATGTCTGTGTACTGTGTGTAGCAAAGCTTACAGTGTTTAATATAGAGTGTAAAGACAGGCTTTCACAGAAGGAGCTGTCATAAAAGACCTAGGAATGTTTGTGAAGGAGAGTAAAGGAGTTGAAGGGCTGAAGAAGGGAAAGTTCTCTTGAACTGGCTAATTATTTTACTGAAAATAGAACTTTTGATTTGCCTGCCCTGTCCCCTCTCTATTGCTGATGGCAAGACCACAAACAACAAGAGTCTCCACAGGTTAACAAAGACTGCTACTCATGAATCAGGACACACACAAAAACCTGGCAGTGTTGCCAAAAGTATCATCCTTCTGAGCTTCATCACGGATATTCAAGTGTACCCTGCTGCCTTTCTTGTATGTCTGCAAGAAACAGTCCTAGTATGTCAAGCAAATGACTGACACATAGACATTTTCTTGAGAGTCCATTTGAGAATCTCGCTTGTGACTGTTACTGGTTGTTGAGTCTAGAGAGGCCATTCACTGAGAAAGTAGTTGCTAGGTTCCATGTAAATATGCTACAAACTGCTGTTTGCCTTTTTTTTCTCTTCCACAAAAGTCCTATGAAATTGTAGCATGTGTCCTTATGTCAACATCTGAGTCACTGAATTAATCGTCTCCTCCTCGAATGGCTACACTGTTTAATTCTGTCATATTGGAGTGCTTTTCGGGACGTAGGAGGATGCCTACTTTCTTATGTTTAATTCTAGCAGAGGACTCAGGTACCAGAAATTTTCTGGGAGTGCCAGTGTCCCAGTTTGATGTGAATAAACATCTTTGAATGATGTATTTTTCCTCTCAGCTGCAAACATTCATGTTTTCTTGGGAGCTGGGTGCAGTGAAATGGTATAGCCATTCAAACAGACAAGGGTGTCAAACCCCTGATGATTCCTAATGCTTGAACACATCACACAGGAGCAATTAAACTGACAAAAGGTAAAAAGCTCTCCTCAGTCCAGATTTACACTATGTTCCCATTCATGGACAAATCAGCAAACATTTCAAACGTCTTGACTGAGTAATGAATGGGTTCTGGGTTAGTTACTGTGCTGACAGCAGGTTTTAAATTCTATTGAGTCAGGCAAGAGGGAAGGTGAATAGGGTAGAATTACAGGAAAGGATTAATGAGGGGTTTCTTGCTGAACATACTGTTGCAGTGTTCTCTCAGTCACTATACCAAACAGTCACTGATTTTTTGCCTTAAGGACTGTACTTTTATAACCTGAAATACGCCTCCTTAAACAAATCCACATCAGGCAATGTGTCAACACTTCATTGGTTTCAATAGAACTAGTTTCCTAAACGCTTTTTTCTGAGGCAATTTTTGTACTTGAAAATGCATTACAAGGAACATTTACTACCACTACAGTACAATGATGTATAATATGACAAACACAGTTTTAATCAGTGCAAGCTGTAACAACAAATATACTACACATATGGTCTCTCTTTCATTCCTTTTTGCTCCTCTGCAGCCACAATAAAAATTTGTACATTTATCTTTTTTACAATCATTAGTTGCTACTATTAGATTTAAATATTATCATGATGAAAACAAAGAAACCACTGCAAAAGATGCAGTAACACTTTTTGAATTATGACAGATGCCTGTTTATTACTGTTGTGTTCCTGTTGTTCATTATATGTACTAAAGCATGCCAAGTCATAAAATCATTTTCCTAGAAAAGACAATAGACACACTGCCTCCACTGTACATTGCATGTAAAATCAAATGTCAGCCCTGTTTTCCAGGCTTAGCTGAATCTCATTCACTGAAGAGTCTTAGAGAGTGCCAAGGGCTGTCAAGATGCCACATCACTGGCTCTGGAGCACCCCAAAGCTCAGTCAGCTGCTAAAATTATGTTAGTATGGAGACAGTGATCTGAAGGACCAAGGGAAAAGTCCTTTCTTCTTTCAACATTTCTGTTGGCCTTGTTTCAAAATGTCATTTTTGGAGGATTTTTTTTCTCCCCCCAACCAGCATTCAGTAGATTAGGATACCTACTGCAATTTAATTAACTTTCAGGCCTTGGTTTCTTTCATGGCTTTTGCTTTGCTCTCATTTTTGAACTTCCATCTTTTGGCATTTTAAATGATGCTGGCTAGGAGCCTGAACCACACTTCATCAAGGGCTGTCAGTTCCTGAGATATCCTCGGCTGAAGCAATGCAAATAATAAGAAAAAAAGGTCTCATTTCCTTTATTCTCACCCACAGGCTAAGCGTAAATCCCACCTCATACCCTAAAAAAGCAACCTTTTCATACATGAGGAAGTTTCATTCCGTCACTATGGGTACAGGTGCTGTGGTGTTGCACAGAAAGTAAAATGCACAAAATGATGATATTTAGTTTGATCATGGGAATTACGTCTTTGGTCTAAGCATATAAAATACAACAAAAATAAACCTCTCCCTAAAGTGAATTATGTCAAAACTGTTCATTGCTGCCATCAAAATTTCACAAGGCTAAACCAAATAATAGAACAGACATATAATTTTACTTTTTTTATTACTATCACAAGTAATGGAGGAACATGATTTTCATTCTTTCCTCTAGATTGTCTTGGTAGCAGCATTTAGAAATATCTTGAAATGTGAAACTTGTCCTTTGGTTTATTTTATTTTATTTTATTTTATTTTATTTTATTTTGGTTTGTTTGTTTGTTTCTCATATCTTCTACAAAGAAAGAGCAGAAGGAGGAAGAAGAAAACGAAACAAGCACAAAACCACACATCTGAATTTGAAGCATACCTATTTTCCACCACTCCAGAAAGTCCCCTGCTCTGTAGACATGCAGAGCTATTGAGTGATCAGTCACCATGACAGTATTAGAAGTACAAGTTATTCATGCTGACCTTGCTCTGTTGCCAAAGACAATGACGAATCTCACTTTGGTTTCTAATCAACATACAGGTTGGCCTCTCTTAGTTTCAATTCTTGCCCACCCTGCTGACACACCAGTGAGATAAAATGCTCTCATGTGTTCAAGAAAGACTGCAGCATACTAAATCTCCCCATGGCATACTAAGGGTGGGAATCTGTGCTAATAAGTAGTATTTACGCTGTAGCTATCAAGATCTAGGTTTGCCCTGTATGTGAGATAGAGGTGCTCTTCTGAATACAGGATCTCTGAAATAGAAAACTGAGCACTTCATAAAGAAATATTTAGCAGTATAAAAGCAAATGTACAGGGTTAGATCTAAGATCTGTCTGGGTGCAGACCACTCCTCTGTGTCTGACAGCCTCTGAAGCTGGCAAGATGGAAAAATGAGAGCAGCAGGCATCCCCCTCTTGCATTTTCACTCGTTATCAGCAGCTGGGGGCTTGTGAAGCCTAGTATTTACTGGCCCTAGAAGGATTTTTCTTTCATCAATGCATCTGATCACTTTCAAAGCCATTTCAGTGGAATTGGGAAGGCAGCAGGTTTGTAAACTGTTGAAGTCAGGCCTGAGAGGAACAAGTAAAACCTGAGTATAAAAAGGCTACAATAAACCCTAAGTTTCTAAAGGTTTCAGTCTGCTGCTAAGCATGGCAGACAAAAAGAACTTTAGGGTGGTGAGTTGCAACTTTAATAAAAGGGCATGTATAACAAAGTCAAATTACTTGAAATGCTTTTTTTTTTAAAAATTCCTGTAGGCACAGTCTAAGTAATTTCTATTAAAAATCTCTCACTTTTATTAATTTTAAATGGGAATCATTCAGGACCCGAAGTCCCTCCTCTTTCAGTTTTTCTAGTTGTGCAGCAGTGTAATGTAGACTTGGCACTCTCATTGGAAAAGCTAGTTGAACAGTACAGGCTGATGAATGTGAACTTTAGTGTCTTCCAGGGCTTTAACAGAGTTTGCACACATTTATCTGAGGGGGAAAGAAAAACAAAAAGACTCAGTACAAATAATATCTCCAAAACCTCCTAATACAGATAACAAACATAATAAAATATAAGGTTCATTAGCTTCAGTGAGGAATTAAATGTTAAACATAAACAGCACAGCAGGGATGGTGAAATTTCATACAAAAGGAAAAATTTCTGCATGAATAATATAGAAAAATTTCCTTGTGTCTTCAATATTAGTATCTTAAATATGAAATCAAGAATGTTGGGGGAGGATACAGTAAAAATAAAAAATCAGAAAGTTTTTAAGTGTAAGTTCATTTTAAAACGACACCTTTATATTTTTCCAGAAAAGGCTGAATTCAAGTCTTAGGACCCAAGGATTATAACAATTGCATATTATTTAAAATTAATATTTATGCCAGCCAACTGGATAAAAATATCACACTTTTATGGTCTGCTATAGTAGGGATATATATGGTCTAATACATAACTATCTTACAATATGGTATTGCAAGATCTCTATTTCTCAAGCCTCAAGGCTGGTATTGCTTCACAGCACACCATACCATGTATCTTGTTACATTACTCAATATCCACGTGTTTACTGTAATGTTTTCCATATGTTTACACAATCTCACCGTTAGGGCTGTGTGAACATTTTTTTGTTTGGGGTTGAACTAAGGGAAAAAAAAAAAACACTACAAGAATGTAACCTGAAATTTCACTTGAACTAGCACTGACCCTGAAAGTGAAGTCTTTACTGCATAATATAAGAGAAAGAAGATTGTTTCTTTAGTCTTCTTGTTTAAACTTTAACCAAAATTTAAAAATAAATGAAAGATTTTAACTCTCCCACTAAACAGTGTTTTGCAAAAGTACTTGGATACTTGCTTTCAAATCAATTCTATACAGTACTTATAGTAAGAGGCAAAAAGTATTTACCTTACATGAGAAAAATGGGCTCATTTAACGTTTTAAAGAAAAAAATGTTGAAGTGGCATAACTTTCAATACTGCAGTATAAATATGCTTGCTATCAATTTAATGTATGTTTGTTTTAAACTAGGTTTAATTATATTGAACTATTTTTTTCACAAAAAAAGCTACCCCTTTACATCTTGGAGATGACAATAACTCAGTGAGACTGAAAGCTCTCTGGATTTTGGTGATAAATAGGAACAAAACCAAAATAGAATGTGCCACGTATGTAGAGCTACTTTATTTTTTTTGAATCAGCTTCAATTAATAGAATACTCATAATATTTCAATAGTATAAATTATCTGTGATAAAAAATAAAATTAATATCAATTTTACAATAGAAGGTCCTCAAATGTCCACACTTATTTCTATACGTGTTGCTGGAGACATACAATATTTAAACAAGTTGCATAAGGAATGGGAAGACTTACCAGAGTTCCCGGGGCAAAGATAATGACAGCTGAGATTAACTTTGGTTACAAAGCAGCAGACCACTGTAATACCACATGTGAATACTGGATCATGGTACTATTGCTTAATAGATACAGACATTGAAATAAAATATAGTTTTATATCTATTAAACAAGTCCAACTGATTTGGTGCAAAAGACAATAATAATAATGTAAATGCTAACAACAGATTTATAGCATTGTTTTCCTTAAAAAGGAGTCTGCAATATCCCTGCGTATATCTCCTGTTTAACAAAAGTACTTAAAAATAGCCGTCTCATTGGATTATTATCAGAAAAGCACACAAAGGCAGCTTCCCTATGCTGCTGATGTTGTAAACATGAATTTTTCCTCTGATAGATGGGACAAAGAGACATACCTTGCATTTTTTTCTCAGAATTAATACTCAAGTGAGGAAACCTCCCTCCTCTAGAAGAAATCCTGCATTATGGACCATCCATACAAAAAGGTAATGCTCACCTCTTCGAGTTCAGCAGCTTGCTTACACAATTATTCTATAGAATTGTTTCTGTGTTCTTGTGATTAATAAAGAGTGTGTTGTGTTGCTGTATTGTAAATAAGAAAAGAGAAATATATTGGCATAACTCCAACTGTCTTGATCTCCATAGAAGAGGACACTGGTGTCTGGTGGCTTTTATATTTATAATATTTATATATTATTTCTTTCTCTCTGAATCTTACATGTATCTCAGGAAAAACATTATGAATCTTTTTTTTAATTTACATAGGATTTAAAGCCTTTGAAGAGTGCCAAATTGATAGCACTTTCGTCTGGAACCCCATGTATTACAGATCAGGTTACAGTAATCTCAGCATACATTGCAGACTTTGGGGCAGCCTTTCACTTGACATGCCAAACTGTGATTCTGGCAGAGATGATAAGGAAATGAAAGTTCTTTATCTCAATCTTGACTGCCTATATCAGAATGTATATTTATTATGAACGTAATCTTTAGCCTTTTTGCAAGGTGTACCCAAGAAACAGGAACTGGAGGCCATTTGTAGTGGTTTCTTTTGCATAAAGTGGATGTTACTAAAGTGTTACTATAAACAAATCATGAATATCACATTCTTTCAAAAGGACCATTCATCTGATGCTAGTGGAGATCCACTTGAGTCTTTCTCTCCCTGCTGTTGAATTCCTGCTGGGACTACCCAGTGTGTGTGCAGAGGGCACCTTATATTAACCCACTTCAGATTCAGAAAACCGAGAGACACGGGAAACTACGAAGAGATACCTATTTTGAAAGTGGCTAATAGCTTGCACTGGAAAACACTAAAGAGTACCATCCATAGCAAAGGGCTTCATTCCTATTCTGTTTGAAAATAGTACCAGGATTTGAAGAGAGACATTCAGGGAGCAATGTGTAATGAACTGTTCACAGCAGAGCCTGTTCCTTAGCAAGGCTATACAGATGGCCTCTGCAATAGCCTTAGGAGGTTAACAAGGTCTAAATGCTTACATGGATATGATAAAATTGCACAGAAAACACATTTAGGCCTTGAGCAAGGACTTGAATTTCAGTAATCTTAATCCATTTGTCCATTGTTCTATTTGAGCTAAAAGGATTTCAGGATAAGCACACAAATTGCTCTCCTACATGCAGGTTATAATACCTGACAGGTACATTTTCTTGAACTCTTGTTATTAAAATCTTCCAGATGTTCTTGAACATGGCTGGCTTTTTACCAGCTCATCACTCAGCTAATATGTGCCAGTAAAGTAGTCTGATGTGACATGAAAACCTGACTATTTTTAGTGACATTATGCCTAAATTGAAAGATACAGAGGCTACCATTAACAGATCAGAGTTCATACAACAGTTCTTATCAGTGCAATACACAAGGATGAAGTCTACTAACTCATATGTTGGCAGCATACATCTTAGATTTCTACAATGTGTGGTATGGTTTTTGAGTACATCCCTCATTTCATTCCAACAAGCTCACATACTCTGTCATTACAAAATGCAACACAGCATGGATTGAATCTCATATCTTGTGTTTTGCAGGAAAAAAAAAATAACAAAAGAAATAAAAATTATTCTGCAACAAATAATTTGAAAATTTAGTGTAGGTTACATGTGTTGACAACATCCAAACAATCATTAATTACAGGTCATGTTCTGTACAATTCTCTTAACTTCAGAGTATTTTCATAAGGCAAAACCTGATGAATTATATCTATATTATATAGGACACTGGATATACAACTATAACATCGCTTGGCAACAAACAATTATCTGGAGGGAGTCACTAAGGTTATTACAGGTCCATAAGTCATTACCAATAGCTAAGCAGTGAAGTTCTGTTTTCAATTTAAATAATTTTCTAACACCTTGCTACTCAAATTTAAAGTCTCATTTCAGGATAGGTTATTCCAAGACATTTAAAAAAATGTGTCTCTATACTGTACCCCTATATTCAACTGTGTAAGATGATATATTAAAAAGAGTATCTACAGGTATGAAGGCATAGTTTCTGATAACTACAAGGAGAAGGTTGATTATAGGTTGATTTGCTGGTAGTTAACGATGTTTGAATCTTTTTTGGCATTAGATTTATAGGTGGATGGGAAACAGTCTTCTCCTCCTACACAACTGTTGAAATTTAAGTCCCTTCTGTGTTGGAATAAATCTCAGGCATTTCAAAACATTGTGCATGTGCCTGTGTCAGAGTGAGAGAGGGAGGAAGGAAACCTCTGTATGACCCGTCTGTCCCCAAAGAAGAAGCAGATTGAGAGTTTATACACTTAAAACAAACAGCATCAGATCCTTTGATTCTAGCACTAAGCAACAGCTGGTTTTGGATAAGCATCTCTTTATGGTGCTTGCTGGAGATGTTAATCTTCGAATAAGGAATCATGTGTCCTCTAGTCCAAGGAGACATTAGCTTCTTGACAGAGGGGCTAGGAATCTTTCATGGGATAGCAGCTCTTGGTCTGAAGACAAAGTCTGCTTCCCTGGGCAGATAGTTTTGAAAAAGGAGTGCAAAGCTTTTGCTATTTTTCTTTTTAACTAGGCTCTTGAATGTTTACACCATTACAATTTAATCTATCCTGTACCTCTTCTCGGCCTTCACCCCAACATTGCTCCCTTTACTTTCAAACTGTCATAGAACGCTCAGGTGGTCATCTAGACACCAGATCTCAGGCAGTATGTCAGGTACTAACCCAGCAACTTTTAAGGGTAGAGTTTGCAAGGGAACTAATAATTTGCATTTTCTCCAGTGCAGTGGTTTGTGGACTGATATGAGACCTTCATAATCAGAAGGGAGTTTTCCTTCAAGTTCATTTGTGTCAGGTGGGATCAAAATGTTTTTCTGTTTGTAGAGGAGGTAGAGATCAAAAGTTGTCACTCCAGATCCTGCCTCTCTTCAACAGTTTCTTTCAGATCCTCAAGAGCTCCCCTGATATGAAACTGCAAATAGCTGTGGGTAAAAGTGTACTTAATTTTTAAATCAAATTTTATGTAAAAAATGTAAGTTAACAAAGTGGAAAAGAAACCTAATGTAGGCTTCCAGTCACTTACCTCGTTCCTCAGAAATACTTGCCATTAGCTGAAAGCTCTTCATTACTTTCATGAAAAAAACTGAATTATGAAATTCAGTCTACCCAATGAACTCTATACACCTCCCAAGGAAGTTTGATTAAAAAAGAAAAAAAATATTCTCTGAGTTTTTTAGATAAAGAAGCTCTGCAAAACCGTCAAATTTACTACTCTTGGTTATACATGGAAAATGATCAAATACTCAGTGATGCACAGTAACGCAAAAGTCTGTCACAGACCTTAATACAGACAGCAGTTTTGATTTATGTACAATGTGGGATGCAACTGTAGTTCCTAGAGGCTGCATTTATTATTATCATTAAAGGAAAAACAATTACTCAATGTAATGTATTTATTCTTTTCAGTACTTCTGGGTTTTTTTTTCAAATATCAGAGATTTCATCAAGACTATGGTCCTCAGCTTCAATTCCTTCTCAAAGGTTTGGCATTTTATCTGATCAAGAATTTCAAATTTCACAGTAGAAGCCTGATTCACCCTTTTTGTTTTTTTATTTAGCTAAACGAAACTTTTTTTTTTTTCTAAACAGCTAACACAAAATAATGAATTATAATTTTGCAGCTATTCAACCTAGACAATTTTTATGCAAGTGCAGTAATGGATCACAAGGTTAGCTGTGATTTGTGATCCCTTGTTCAGTTTCTTAAATGAGGGGCAATGCCAACTCAGCTTTGCTTAGCTCATTTACTCTGCATCTCAACTTGTAAATTAATCATTGCTGGCAACATCAAGTTGGTTGTAATTAATCATACAGGGAGGAGCAAAGAATTTGCACTGAAGTGAGTCATACTAACAACACTGTCTGATTGCTCCCAGTGTAATTTACTAGAATCCCAATGTGTGCATACAAGGATTCTGGCAGGTACTTTGGCACAGAAGGAAATGTGTAAATTGCGGTGTACAATAGACAGAATAAGGGGTAGCCAAAGTAGTCATATATGTATATGTCTAATGATCTGATCCCTACTTTGATGCATTACTTTTGTGCACATAATTGCACAGACCCTCAACCCTTCAGCTTTCAAATTGCCAATGAAGGAAAGGAATTCTGGTGCCCTTCTGTCATATAATAAATGATAACAGAGCCCATTTCCAGGCAAGCCAAGGAGTATTTCACCCTAGCGAAGTGCTGCTATAGTCAAAGAAACTGTACTGGATTAAAAAAAAAACCAAAACATTAACTGGAGAAAATAAAAATGGAAAATACCTAGCTAAACAGGCTTCCAGTATTTACAAGGACTCTTTTTTTCCCCAAGAGCAAACTAAAAGATCAGATGCTGAATGTCTTAGAAAGTAGTAAAAAATTAAGTTCTACTATTTCAAAGGAATTCCTCTGCTGATGAGGTGCTTGAGATCTTGGAGCACATCACGTTTTCTTTACACATCCAGTTGATCTCAAAACAGATTAATGATAGATATAATTTTATCTTTAAAACAATCTGTGGCTTAATTTTCATCTGAGATCTATATTGCTATCCAGAGAGAAAATGAAAAAACAGAATAGGAGATTATTTTAAACAATAAAACAAAAAGCCGAAAGCCAAGATCTAGAATTAAAACAGTACTTGTTTTGCACTTTTGTGTACGTCTGATGCAACTGTGTGTACATCCAACCTGGATAGTCATTTACAGGCACATGCAGTCTAAATTTGAAACTTGAGGCCATACTCCAGAGGGTGTCAAAGTTTTGTAAACATATAAATGACTATACATATATCAATTACTGCCTGGAATGAACATGCAAAGGAAGACTTTAATTTCACACAGTATTGTACATTAAAGGTCTGAATATATTAAAATTATTTCTTGTACTTTAATGATCCCAGTGTTCAAAAGATATAGCTTCCGTTAAAGCAGTTTTCTTGTGGCAGAGCTTCAATGTTAGCAAATGAGAAAGGTCAGAGATAGGTAAACTGGTTTCATGTCTGAGTGAAGTTCAACATTTCTAGGAAACCAGGTGATCTACATAAACCTTGCATCTAATAGTAAAAGTATTTCAACTAGGGCAATAATTACAGGAGGCCGATTAACCAGTTACAGGAGGCTGTGCAGCAGGCCACTGGAAGACATGATTTAATTTCTTTAGTTACTGGAACAGAAGTAGGAAAAAAACTGGTTCCTCCTATCCTGAGAGTACTGAGCTGACTGAAAAAGGGAAAATTCAGGTGATAGGGAGAATAAAAGAAATACCTACTGGAATTCTACATCTTATTTATTCCCCCTGCTAACAGAGAGTGATGGGGTAACACCTAGGTCTGGTGTGACCAGATGAATGATCTGCTCAACCTGGTGGCTGAGCTAAAAGAGGAGGTTGAAAGGCAGAGAACAATAAGGGAATGTGAAAGGGAGATAGACTGGTGGAGTCAGGTCCTACCATCCTT
>JANHFX010011272.1:0-12521 GCA_027560015.1 Chloroceryle amazona | reverse complement strand
TGATCACGTGGCAAGTGCAGGACAACAGGGGGATCAGGCCCAGCCAACATGAGTTCATGAGGGGCAAGTCCTGTTTAACCAACCAGCCCTCCTTCTACGATCAGGTGACCTGCCTAGTGGGTGAGGGAAGAGTAGTGGATGTTGTCTACCTGGACTTCAGTAGGGCATTTGACACCGGTTCCCACAGCATTCTGCTGGAGAAGCTGGCGGCTTATGTCTTGGACAGGCTGATTCTCTGCTGGATTAGAAAATGGTTGGATGGCTGGGCCCAGAGGGTGGTGGCAAATGGAGTTAAGTCCAGTTGGCAACCAGTCACAAGTGGTGTCCCTCAGGGCTCAGTTCTGGGACCAGTCGTGTTTAATATCTTTATCGACAACCTGGATGAGGAGATAAGGTGATAAGGACGAATGTGGGATGAAGTGATGTTCTGACAGCCCAGGAGATCATGCCATGCAGCATGTACCCAGAAAATGCAATATCAGGAGACAAGACCACAGTGACAGAAATCTCCACCAATCTCCAACTCTATGGCTTATAGACATCCAAAGCTAGTTGTTATATTGTTATGTTTAAACTAGAGGTATTTAATTTACAAGTGGTCCTGCAGAAGCACAGCTGAAGCATAATTTATATGTCTTTCCTTTCAAAATCTCTGAAAAATAATTATCCATAATTGGTGCTTAGTGCTAACTGAGTTCACTGCAAGCTGTCTAATGTTCAAGGCTAGCAAACATTTCCTGTGCTCCTTGAGAGGATTATTACCTTCATATTATGCAGAGCTGTTCTGGTTTGAACCCGTAAGACTAGTAGGAGACACTCTTAATCTCCCTGTTTTGGTTGACAAAAAAGGTAATACTGCCTGCAACATACTTGCACACCTGAACTTGCACTGTAAGACAATTCTCATCCCACTTTCAAGGCCTGGAACAATCAATCATCAGTCTTGTTATGTATGATTTCTAAATCATGTTATAAAAAACATAAAACAGTAGGAATAAAGGACTACAGGACATTCCAATTGCCACAAGAGTAACCACACTGAGTTGTTTTTCTTCAAAACAAAAAAGGGGAAGATGTGGTGATAATTGTATGTAAGTCATGGAACACCAATCCCAGCTTATATTGCAGACATTGGAGCAGCAATCACAAAAATGACAGATGTCCTAGCAGGTAAACTTTTAAATCTGAATAATGAAGTTGCCATTTCTATACACTGTAAATAAGTGAGTACTGGCATGACATGTTGCATTCACTGTCCCTACTCTGAAAATGATGTTTAAAAGTTAGAAAGCACTGAAAAATTAGTATAATTAAATTCTGACATCTGGAAAACAGGTCTTATCTTGAGACACTGAACTAGCCTAGGCTATTTGTTTATCCAGAAGAAGTGTTAACAGTTAATTTATTATTGTGTATGTGTAAGTAAAGGGCAGAAGTTACAAGGTCTAAGGAGCAAGGAGTTGCTGTTTTGACCTGCTTGAGAGTACAGATGAAAACTACTGTAGCTGGCTTTGAAATCTATTTAAATCACAGTGAAAAAAAAAAAATTAAAAGCTTTAAAACTGCGTACCAAAGTATATCCAACCAGATCAACATGTGGTGCCTTGCTCAGACATATTGCAGAGAAGCACTAGCAGCCAGAGGCTCTTGTGGTGGGTCTTATGCCAGAAGGGCCTGCAGCCTGTGAGTGACCCACACTGGAGCCGGGACAACAGGGAACAGAGCCAGAGAAACAGTTACACATGGAGTAGCAGAAAACCATGAAACATGAGCCAGTGGAAAGAAATGACTGGATGTGGGGCAAGGGAAAGTTGTTGGGCAGAGAATCACATCCTCCTATACCACCCTCAGGCAGGTGTTCTCCCATCTTCAGGAAAGCCAGGCTTCATTACATCCAATGGTTACTTGGAAAGACACACACAGCCACTCAGAATATCCCACCACCCTCCCCAGCCCCTTCCTTTTTCTTCCCCCAGCTTTACATGCTGAGCATGATATCATATGGTATGGAATATCCCTTTGGTCGGTTGGGGTCAGCTGTACCAGCTGCTGTGCCCCCTCCCAATTCCTTGTGCACACCCAGTCTACTCTCTGGTGGAGTGGTGTGAGAAGAAGAAAAGTTCTTGGCTCTGTGTAAGTATTGTTCAGCAGTAAAAAGAATCCCTGTGTCATCAACACTGTTTTAATCACAAATCCAAACCATACAAGTTACTGTGAAGAAAATTAACTCTATTCCAGCCAAAACCAGGACAGCTAGTCAAATTCAGGAAAGGTAAGGCAGAACTCACTAAATTAATCAGGATAAGAAGCAGAACCATGCTGTTCTGCTGCTGTACAAAATCTAGAAACCACAGAAGAAAATCTCAGGTTTGATTCAAAGAACTGAATGTCTGTAGCCTTTGTAAAAAAGGATATGTCTGCCTGGACTCCAAAAGCATCAGTCACTATACTTAAGAGTAGAAATTGTGTATAATAGCAGTAAACAATAGGTAGGTAATATACAGAACAATATCTTGACAGCAAAAGCTTAAGAAATAGCTGTTTCTTATTCTCCTGCTTTTAGTACCTGTGTCCATGTCCTAATTCTTTCACTCAAAAAAAATTTGCTGATATAGCCATTGGTGGAACAAGATCATGAACTACAGAATCTAAGTGATCCGTGCAAAAAATAAAACTCTAAAACCCAAATATCAATATTAGTGTATAGATATATATTCCCCAAATAGTTCTTCTGAACTTTCAGACATCTTCTGAGCTCAGAACAAAGATTTCTCCAAAAAAAAAATCACAATCTCTTACAATTTTTTATGACTGTGTTGTAACAAGCCCTGCTTCTATTAATCTTTGAAGTTTTTGCAAGTGTCAAAGCAGCTTAGCAAGCAAAATACAATTTTCAAAAGAAAGTTTCATCAAGGTGCAACACCTTCTGTAGCACCGAGATGAGCAGATGTAAGGCATTTAGTTACATTCAAGCATTTTCATAGAGAGTGTCTTTCAAAAGCAAGGAGTCCTTAAACACTTTGAATTCTTAAAAATTAGTACCTTTCTTTTGTGAGTGAATTATTACAAAACTTTGCAACCACAAAAGACCAAGCTTTGCTTGTTCCCTATACTAATCCAGGCTTGAAACTCTTACCTAATTTTCGATTTGTGTTCTGTAAGTTGGTTGGAAACTTATAGAAGAACATAAAGATTTTAATAAACTGGCTTTTGTTAGCGTGTGGTTTCACTTGAGAAACATAAGTATGATTTAAGTCAACTAAACACAGATGCTAGAGTTAGATGAAATCACAGAAAAACTATGCTTGCAATGGCATTAAAATTACAGGCCAATAAGCACAAAAAATGCTTAAGTGGGTGCCTATGTACAGGACTGTGCCTCAAAAATATCCCAGCTGTCCAGGATTATTGTTGATCAGTTCCACGCAGAAGATGTTTTTCCACAACTCAGTATGCTCAAAAATATATTTGTGATTTTCTTACATTTCAAGTACATAACTAGCATAAGTTTATTTGAAGTTTATTATTTCTTACATTTTTAGGTTGTGAATACTCTCCCTATCTATAAGGTTTATAGACTTGACAAAACAAAAATATAAAGGTATTAATTCTCACCTTTTACCAAGCATCTCAAAATCAAGCTGATGCTTTAGAGATTGGCTATAAAGAGAGATAGTGTGTCATGGAGATCCTACTAACACTGGAATTTCTCAATTGCCAGTTTGACATGTTTTGCCCTGTGTTCAGGACTGAAATAATTGCCAGGTTTGGATTTAGAAGATTTCTTTCTAGTCTTAATTTGCTTGTGGGTGGTAGTTACATGGTTTGTGACCACAGGTGTGTCACAGCACATCAAAGGTTTCTGTGGATAGCTCGACATTTATTGCCAGACTTATTTTATGGATGCCTGTGACTAAAAGATACTGAACTCAAGGGCTGAGATGCGGCATCAGCCTTTTGCTCTGATCATCCAGGCGAACTAGCATGACTTCACAAGTTGTTGCCATTTACTGTTTAATAGTAAACCAAAGGCACAAACTTGCAGCCATAGCCATAAGTACATGGCTGTGTATATATGCACATCCATCATAAAGAAACCACACAATTCTGTTTCTGAAGGCTAAGATAAAATATGCTGGTTTAATTTTAAAAAAAAAAGAAGATAAAAACCAATAATTAATGAAGGGATCACACTAATCTAAATAACCTGATGTAATTCTCAGGCTACAAACCTATAACAATGGAGCTGGCTGCCTACAGAACATTGAGATGTTAATATTGCAACTCTTTGTAATTTTTGTTTTGATATGGTTTGGTTTTGTTTGTTTGTTTGTTTTCTTTTTGATTTTTAAGGAAAGCATGTGCCCTTGATTCTAGCTTGAATAATCAATAATACAAATTTTCCCAAAGAGAAGTGATCCCAGTTGTGACTGATGTGTACTTTACTGTTAAAGAAGCTCTAGGATCTGTTAGATTACTGTTAGGGATATAGGGGCATTATTTCATAGATACATTCTACACATTTCTTGGATAACTGCATCATGCCCGAGCAACTCTAGTGCTCCTTCTCTGCTGGAGCTGTGAGACAAATCATTGAAGTGGCACTCTTGGCAATTTTCATTTTTGAGACAAATATTAGAATTTAAATAGTATAGCTATAAATTAAAAATCCCAATCTCTAGTGAACAGATGGGAAGAGTATTGTGTTCTGGAGGGTAAAGGAAGTTCTATACTCATAAATCTTTTACTGAATATTTTGCCTTTAAGCTACTGAAATAGCTAAAATATGATACTTCAGACATACCAATTACATCACAGGAAGCTAATTGTTCTAAAAATATACATTTTTGTAAATTCATACAAATGGCACTGATGCAGTATCACACTTCTGGTCTTAAAGGAAGTCACAGGCATACAAGTCGACTGGTTATCCTGAGATGGAGAAAGGAGGATAACAGCTGAAAGTTACAGGAGAAACAATTCTCTTAGCTGTGTCTGAGATGAGTAAGTATGAAGAGTCCTTTAAAGAGACATGAAATGGATCTTTTCCTTTATAGGTCTAATTTGGCCTGTCCTTCTTTTATGGATTGAAAGACATTTTTATTTTGAGTTTCACCCACTTGTGGAGAAAAATTAGTCAGGCTTTCTACAAATCTGTATTTCTAAAGACCAGATGGTATTGATCTGAACATAAAGTAGATGGCAGAATTAAGGCAGAAAGAATATCACAAGGTGAGAAAAAGCCAACAAATAACCCTTTATGAGTTGCATAGCCTCTTACTATTGCTGATATTTTTTACACTTGCAAATCTGCATTTTTCAGCCTAGGTGCAAACACGGCATAAAGTGAAACCTTCTTGTGTCTTGTATTTTTCTCTTGCATTCAGCAAACTAGTGATACTTGGTTTTCACATTGATTTAATATTATCTTAAGAAGCAGGTATTACTCATACTGCTAAGCCTTGACACATATCTCTGACATTCTCTCTAAATTTAATATCAACATGAGAAGTGCAGCAGGTGTAAGAGTCAGAGATATTCAGATTACTTGTCATTGCTGAGAATGTATTGATGGTTATAGCCTTTCTTATAGGCTTAATTAAACCTATGTGAATATTGACACTTTTAAAAATGAATTTTATGAATTAACATAGCCATCTCATATCATTTTTAAAGGCCCTAAATAATGTATCATATCTTACTAACATGCCCAACTCCTCATTAAAAGAATGCCTGGATTTGAAAGTAACTGCTAAAGCCAATAAGATTGCTCCTAGAGTAAGACAAAATATAGAAATAACATTCATAATAAATACATGCAGCTCTAGGTGAGGTTATCCAGAGTTATTTTCTGAATACCACAGATTTTCCTTTGCTTTAACTGACAGGTGACTACATAATGAGTTAAGTAATTGCAGACTAAATTATTTACATTTCCTGTGGTCTTTGTAACTGCTGACCATAGGCAGGGAAAAAAGGAAAGGTAGTATCATTGATGCTCCTAAATTAAGAGGTTACATAGATACCACCTATGAACAAGTCATAACAACTATGTTGTTCTTTCTTCATTAACCATATTTCCTCCAGCATCCTTCCTCCAGCAAGACAATAAAAGACAGAATGTTGACAGAAGCCTTCTGGCAACATACAGAGTAAGGAAAACACAAAAAACCACACACACAGAAAACCAAACCAAAACCCCCAATCTTCCTGACCATTTGATTAGTTGGCTTAAAAAAATGGACTTTTTAATTACTGCAGAGCAGGAATTTCCGTGTTGCTGTTGAGAGGAACACTGTTAACACCCATGAAGGAATATTTTCAAGGCAAAGTTTAAAACATTTGGCAATATCAGAAGGAACCACTAATTCTCTCTAGCTTAGATATTTACAGATAATTGATAGAATTTCCCTGGGAGCAGATTCAAATCCACATCTAGACCATTTCAGACAAAATTGACTCCCAGCTTCCTGATAGTAATTTACACCTGATAAACCCCAACATTTTATAACTGCCTACTCCCGGACACTGGTACTTGTAATGCTTTTGTTACTCATACTGAGTAATTTGTCTCTTCTGCATGAGATCTCTGGCCTAGGGTAGTTTCCTGGATAGAAGAAGTAAGTCACCTTTCTCCTAAAAGAATTGAATGTCCTTATGTGAGGCTAGTTATTCAGATGCTAGGTCACCTTCACAGTCTTTCGCTTCCTTTACATTCTGAAAGTTGGTCTTATCCTTCTTGATCATAGCACTGCATGTTATCTCCAGCTACCCTAAATCTCTTCCAGAGTCACTGCCCTCCAGGAGGTTTTCTACCCCACAGTCATACACTGACATTTTTATCCTCATATGCATCAGCTCTACTACAGCATCTGAACTGGACCTATTTAAATATTTAAATAGGTGATTCAGGTCAGTTTTCAGATAAATTAAAAAAATCCCTTTTTATTATTTATTGCTAGACCAATCTCTGCCCCATCTAAAAGCTGTTGCAGGAAAGATAAAGTATCAACATTCTGATTGGTTCATAAAATTATTATTGGATTAAGAATTAGTCTTTTAGCAGAAACAGTTCTGTTGATTGATATATCTATGTTAACAACTATATTTTTCAGAGCTGGCAACAAGAAATACAATACTATTTAAAATTTACTTCCCTTGTCTGTTGGTTTAATCTTTGGAAAATGGGCCCTACTAAAGATCCAAAAATACACAGTAGTGGTTGGTGATGTGTTTTCTTGTCATAACGAAATACTGTAGGGTCATGATCAAGATATCTAAGCAGTTGCTAGTTTTAAGTTCACAAATTCACAAGCAGAATGAGAGCCAAATTGAGTTACCGTCTGTTAGTTGCAAGACTTTCTGGATTAGTAAGTTAATTTAAATTTATTTGAGAAAATAAATTTTGTTACTGGAAGCTTGTAGAAACATCATACATACAAAAATCACCTATCACTATATTTTTTCTTCAGGGTAATTACAGACTGATGCTTTAGATACTCTCCACCCTGCCCCCCAAGTCTTTTTTTTTTTCCCTGTTTGAAAGTGGGAAGCAGTTATTGTGGCAAATAGTTAGGAGTATCCTACTCAACTCTGCTCTGTGATTCTGATTTGCTGATGACTAATAAGTGTCTGATATCTAATATACTCATCCCGTTTTACTGACATACCACATTTTATCAGCTTTCAGTAATAACAGCTGTCTCGCCTTTCCTTTCACACATGAACATCACAAAGGCCTCCTTTACTGCTTTGAAATACATGAAATATTGACAATTCTTAAATAACACAAATGTAACTGTAGTTACAAGTGAAAATAACAATGCAATACAACATAAATCTTTATGGGAAAAACATTTAAATAAGCCTTTTGACGTTCTTATGCCAAGACAATACATTTGTTTGCTCTTCAGTACAAATGACTGTGAGATTCTGGTCCCAGAATATAGTGTCTGAATTCATCTTTGTGTGGAAAAGTTTTGTCTATTAAAGGAACTGCAGGAACTGGCATTTAATTTAGAAAATATGGCCTTGTGTTTTTTTACTTTTTTGTGTTTATATACAAGAATATACAAAAGCTAACTGCATGCATGTACACATACATTCATTAAATCAAGCTGGATATGCATTTTTCTTAGTGCTGAGAAACATTGTAGGAATTATTTGTCAGAAGAAGTATAAATCTTCCTGTGCCTTGTGTGCACCAATGATTGTGTGGGTGACCTGTGTAAATGCCCCCTGGGGCCAGTGTACTTACCTAACAGTGTAATAGGTAGATGATGACCTTTCTCCAACAGGAGACATAAGCTTTAGTAAAAAGAGACATTGACTGTTCTATTTCTGCTGACATGTTTTAGTTTTTTAAAATCAGGATGAGTAAAAATATTTAAATTTTTGAAGACTTGCAGTCTTGTGACTTGTAGTTACTTTTGAAGACTTGCAGTATTGTGACTTGTAGTCACCTCTTGCTTTCTCTTCCTAGGGACATGCATGTTGTACTCACTGATGTGTGAGTTGTGTCTGTGGGTAGACAAGTGCTTCCAGTGCCCCAAACACACCTGACCTCCACCTGGGATCCAGCTGCCTGCAGACTCTTGGTGCAGGCACAGTGCTACCTGCCTTGCTGTTTGCCTTTGTTCCTGTATTTGCCATGAGTGGTTCTGATTGCTGGTGAACCCTGACTTAACCACTTTGCTGGATCTGCCTTCATTCTCTCCTTTAGACCTCAGATGATAGTGCATTGAAAGTTTTTTTTCTCACCTACATTTACTTTGGATTCAAGAAAATAAATCATGCCTTCTTCCAGCAAAGCATACAGCCAACTAACAAGGCATTGGAGGACACAATTGAAATTGTCCTCATTCTCTGTTGACAACACCTTCTGATATCATAAAGATGATGTATAGACAGACTTTGTAACAGAGACAAAGAATATCTATTATATCTGTATCTATATCCATATCTATGCAATAGACTATACCTATTCTGCCCAGTAGTAAGGATGACTACAGAATCTCAAGAGTTTTTTCTTATTGAAGAATTCAACTACAGCAGTGTGTTTCAGCTGTAACTTTTCAGATTAATTCAACGTGCATAGCTTGCTGCATCATGTCAGTGAATAGCTTTTTGTAGTCACACTTCAGCAGTTCAGAAGGAATCTGCTGGACACACGCTGAAAGACAGAAAATTTTCACAGCTCTTGCATGAGAGATCATTTGCCTACTGCTTGGTATATCCAACAAGTCAAACATCTCCAAAGAAGGCCACGCATCAAAGGTTGAAGGTAATCTCACTTTTCTTTTTATACTTCCCAAATGCCCAATGAAGTGACAAATACTCATTCCCACAAGACACAATTTCCAAGAAAAGTCGTAATACAATATTATGTGACATATTACAAATTGTTGACAATGTCATCAGAAGCAATACATAAAATGATGTATGCCAGTGAGGAAAGTAGCCATTGAATACTGACCTGTGACTTCCCACTCAAGGTGGGAGCTGTATCAAGACCATGAGTGGTGCGCTGAGATCACCAAAACAGTGACACTCTTTTGCAAAGATAATTGAAAATCTTTGCAGTATAACCACACTCTTTAACAACTACTCTGTGATACAGAATCTCAGAGAAATACATGAACAAAACTCGCTAGGCAAAGCAAGTTACATGTTCCTTGTCGAGGAAGAATTTTTACCTCATCTACGGTACGGTAAAGTTCCCAACCATGATACTATCAGAATAAAAATATGGACTTAAACATTTGGGTTTATTTGAACAGGATTTTTTTTTTTCCCGAGCATTCTCAAGGCCACATTAAAGACTAATGTTACAAATCAGTTCTCAAAACAGTTTTGAGATCAAAAATTCAGTTTCATTTGAGTTTCAAGACTAGAGAGGTACAATGTAAATCTTCTAAAATTCAATGTCTCTGTGATTATAGAAAACATTTTCCAAATATTGTAGATGCTCAAAAGAAAACATACTACATTTAAGAGTGATTATGGAAGTTCTTCTTTTGCTAAAAAAAAAAAATGTTGCTAATTAATTTTAAGACTAATGAGAACATTTGAATTATAAACACCAAAGAGAGGGGTCATAATGGAAATGCTAACAGACACTTGGCTTTATTGGCAGTGTGCCAATAATGCAGCAAATAAAGGAGAAAAGGAAGCATGTTTTGCAGAAAAGACTCCTCAGAAGTCAGCAAATACAAGAATGATCAGAACATTACACCAAACTGCTGATTTGTGGCTGGCAGTGGGTCTGTAAATATACTGCACACTGTTAGAGATAAAGTATCATCCAGATATTTTTATTATTCTGTTTTAAATGATAAGGGGAGAGAAAAAATATGACAATGTCACTATAGAATGGATTTACAGCCTGTTCTAAATAACTGCAATAACTATACTCTTAAAAAAGAATACCTTCTCCTTAGCTAGATAAACAAGACTTATTTTACTTTTTAAATTATTTTCTTCTTTTAATGTAACATCCACTGCTGCTGCAATCATGCAATCATACATTGCTCAAGACCACATTCCACTGCTATCACAGAGAACAACTTTCAGGAATATGGGCACATTGATTGGGCAGATAGGGAAGTAATATTATGAAGAGATCATAATCTTTCACCAGTTAAGTTGCTGAGCATATCATACTAGTCATTTACCATCTACAACAAAGACAACAAAGAAACAAAACATTCTAACCTTTGGTCAGCCTGAAAAAACCAAACAACTCGTCTCCAAACAACCATGTCAAACTCAGCTCTTAGTGTAAATCAGCTCTGGGATTCACCTTGCTCTCGTTTTGGTTAACCACGAGACTCCATGATTACATCAGGACCATGCTTTTAATTCTGATATTGGCAGGTATGAGAATATTACAATGTCCATGTCCTAACAGCTGTAATCACAACTATGCAGGTGAAGTTCATAAGCGTTTATGTATGCTTCAGAGTAAAATGCAATGTGCTAGCCTTCTACATTGAAATGGCTAGTTCAGTGGAAGAGGGTAGCAGTGGATATTGTTTATCTGGACTTCAGCAAGTCTTTTGACAATGATGAAGCATCAGTTAGACCAGCAGGCAGTGAGGTGAGAAGCAAACTGGATGAACTACTGGTCTCAAAGATTTGTGATCAGCAACGTTAAGTCCAACTATAGACCAATTCCCTGATGATATACACTCAGGCCTGATACTAGGCCAATACTGTTTAACCTTGTCATCACTGAACTGGCTGATGGGGTGGAATACACCCTCAAAAGTTTATGAAAGATACAAAACTGGGGGGGATGATTGATTCAGATAGTTGTGTTGCTGTTCAGAGGAACCTCAAAAAGGTAGAGACAGGGTCCACAGAAATGTTATGAATTTCAACCAAGGGAATTGCATAGTCATTCACCTTTGGGGAAAGAAACTCAGGCACCAGTGCACACTGTTGTCCAACTGGCTGAAAAACAAATTGGCAAAGCACCTGGGTGTCCTGGTGAACATCAAATTGAGTTTGACCCAGCAATGTGCAGTTGCCACAAAGAAAGGCAAAGAACCTTCTAGGCTGCATTAGGAAGAGTGCTGCCAGCAGACACAGGGAGGTGACCCTTCCCCTCCATGCAGCTCTGAACTAAAGACACAAATACGTGGTGATCTCTCCAGTTCTGGGCTCCACAGTACAGAGATACACAGGCATATTGGATTATGTCCAGAAAAGGTCCACAGAGATGGTTCAGGGCTTGGAGCATCTGTCATATCAAGAGGTAGCTAAGCAATCTTCTGAAATACCCTGAATCACCACCTAATACATGCATTTATCTAATTCCATAGTAATATTTGGGAAGCAGTGTTATCAACAGTTAAAAATAAGTCCTTAACTCAAAATTTCATTTAAAGATGGAACTTTATAGTTACCCCCAAAAAAATAATTACTGAAGCTTTCTTTTATTCACTAATTTTCAATTATGAGCTTTCTTGCTGTAGCACCAGAAATGTAACTATTACTCATTCCAGCCTGTTGAAGCCACTCGGTTTAAATATCAGCATCCAAAATGCAGGTATACAACCAAATCTCAAGTATCCTTTATAGACTTTAAAGATATATCATTGATTGCTCTACTGCCTGGTTCACTTTGGAAGCTCTTTCACAGAGTTGATATTGACATGCGCTTTGTGATCTGATTTGCAGCTCCCAACACATGCTACCAAATGCATCCTTGTTATTGTGTTCCTTTCTTTGTTAGACTGTTTGGCAGTTATTTATGCACTTGGATTTGGATTTATAGATGCTGCTGCATCAAGACTCTCTGACTGAGGATAGTTTAGTCTCACAGTTTTTCCTGTTATACAGTCCTCTTGCTTTTACGACAGCATTTTCACAATCTTTATTGTGTTTTAAATTTTTTCTTGGGCTGCAGTTATATTCCAGATTTGATGTCATACTCATTTTATGATCACTAAAAGAGGAGTTGGCTGTTTATCTCAGAAAACTAAAGATTTTATATATATATATATTTTTATAATCAA
>JANHFX010011271.1:23682-41312 GCA_027560015.1 Chloroceryle amazona | reverse complement strand
AAAAAAAAAAAAGAAAGAAAGAAAAAAAGAAAGAAAGAAAGAAAGAAAGAAAAAAAGAAAGAAAAGGAAGAAAGTTTTTAAAGGCTTGGAAATATCAGAAGACAATCTGAAATAAAGGTCCAGCAAAACCAGAAAGTTGCTTTTTTTCTTCATGAGATTTAGAACAGATTTTCCTCATATTATTGTAGTTATTTTAGAAAAAAATAATATACATACTTTAAAATAAATATTCATTAGCATTTTTATTAACTCAAAATGCTTTGTAGGGAAGACAAAAAAAAAAAACAGAACAAAGCTTCAAAGACTAGCTATCAACAATTTGTTTAAAGGAGTGAGCCATTTTGACTTTATCTTTGGTTAGAAATTTGCAGTAACTGTGCTGAATCTTTGCTGCCCTGCATGACCGAGGCAGGAGTTTGTTCCCCCACTCTGCAAGACATTGTGTTTTGCAAATCTGTTTGGAAATGGTTGTCTGCTCTCCACATCAATGTCATTTGCTGCTGCAGTTTCCTGCTGTAATGCAACTATTCATCTATGAGGGAAACAGACCTCTTGAATTTCACCTTCAGCCTTTAATTAATACTTCTGATAAGTCATGCATCTCTCACATTAAGAATAGCAAAAGTAGCTACACCCAAAGGAAAATTATGCCACAGATGCAGAGGCATCTGAACTGAATACCCAGGAGAGGGACTGGACCTCAAGCAGTAAAAGTATAATATTGTGGTACTGAGTACAACACCATGTACCATGAGAGATGGCCAAATTCTCTTTTAGTAATTCAGTAGTGTTGGGAATGTAAGTACATTATTGGCATAATAGGCAAAGGTGCTTTGCTGGTTGTGCAAAAGCAAGAAAGACTTTCTGTTTTCTTAAGTTATAACCTATCTGATATGTAACCAGAAATAGAATTGGAACAGCTCATAATAGTGCCAAAATCATGAGTTAATGGTCTTATAATGACAATAATTTGTTAGCCATTGATTGAAAGAACATCTATGGTATTGTGCTTTGTCACAGTGAAACAATTACTTCCTTCAAAAGTGTTAGAAATATACAGGCTATAGATTTCCTGATTTTTTTTCTGTACAAATTTGAAAACAGAAGACTTCGTAAATCTTAAAGACATTAAAAACGTTAGATAAGCATTTTTAAAACTCAGCAAATGGAGTGTGTATCTCACTGCAAACATTAGCTGTAAACTGCTCCACCTTTGCTCCACATGCATCCTTAATGTAAGATATTTGTTGATTTTTTTTTTAACTGAAAAGGAGATAGAAAGCTTTCTTCAAGCTCAGAAATAATTGATTTTGATTAAATTCAGATTTAACTATAAAGTAAACAGTCATCTATGTAAACATGTAACATTAGCTTATGTTATTTACTTCAAACTTTTTGAAGCATCTATTCTGGTAACGTTCATGTTTTCCTAATGTGAATACCATAATTATTGCTAAATTATATTTATATAATATTACATTATTTATAAAAAAAATTCTGAGCTACAGTTTACTCTTCTTCACTGTTTAATATATATATAAAGCTGTACTAATGATGTGGAGGGATCACATTTAGGTACCTACTTAAGGGAACAAAAGTTTTAACTACATTATATTGTTATTACCTTTCTTCAGATAATTAGCATTGTGAGTAAAAAATGTGGTTCAGGCCTAAGTCATGGAGATTTAAGAGTCAATAAACTTTTATAACATTTTGACATATATAATATATCTAGAGCCAAGGATGAGATAAAACTCCCAAATTTTATATTTCCCTTGTGCATGTGGAGCATTTGATTTACAGACTCACAGAATCACAGAATCATTTAGGTTGGAAAAGACCCATGGGATCATCATGTCCAGCCTTTCACCCTACTCTACAAGTTCTCCCCTAGACCATATCCCCCAACACTACATTTAAGTGATGCTTAAACACATCCAGGATGGCGATTCAACCACCTCCCTGAGCAGCCTATTCCAATATCTCACCACTCTTTCTGTGAAGAATTTTTTCCTAGTGTCTAGTCTAAGCCTACCTTGTTTCAGCTTGATTTAAAGCATTCTGAAAAAAAAATTACCCATCAATATTAAGATAGAACATCCCGTGACTTTTAATTAAATTCCTAAGAATGTTTTGATGCAGCGTGAGCTGAAATCATTTAACTCAGAACAACTAATAATTAAAAGTCAACCAGGTATTAATTTGAAACCTACATGGTTCATAGAAATTACTTTCAGTAGTAGCAGGGTTTGGCCAATTCGTTACTATTATTTATTAGTGGTGTAAGTTCACCATGGGCTATCTCTTGTAAGGTATTCTGCCGTGTACATTCATATGAAAAAAAGTCAAATTGAAATCAAGAAGCTTTCAGAGAGGTCGCTTTTACAAAATTTTTTCTATTCTCTCATTCTTGGAATAATGTGTACAACACATTTCCAGTTGTCACCAGCAACTTGCTGGAAGACCAAGGAGGAGAAGGCACGTTACCTGTTTTAAGAATTCTTAGTTGAAAGAGTTATACAGCTTTTTAATAATAATCATCATTATCCGTGCCTTTTTTATCCAGGCCTATTCAACCTATTGCAAAAACAGAACTTTGCTTTTCAATGAAACCATGTCAACACAACAAGTATCACAGGTATGCCTGAAGAAAAAAAAAGTCTACTGCTTTAGTATTTTTCCACTGTGAAAATAAGATGATGCTGCCACTTCAACTAAAATTTGCTTTGAACTTTGGATTTCTTTAGGCTTTTAATTATAATGAAATTTAGTGGATTGTGTAGAACAGGCTTGGAATTAGTCCTTCCAGATTAATGTAAATTAATTTCACATTTCATATGGGCTTCAATGTGGTTTTGCAGCTGTAACAGAAATGGGACAGAAAGGCTAAAATGTGGGGGCCATCTAGACTTAGAGTAGTATTTTACTAACAAAATCCTTTCAATCAAAAATTCCACCACCCCAACATGTGGTCTCCAAAAAAATATATTGTCTGTTCTTGGGAAACGGCTTTTTGTTTTTGAAACTGGAGGATGTTAAACATTTATTTCTGCAGTCTCTTTTACACTGTCAGAGGAAAAGGAAGGATGCTGATGAATACTCTGCCTAGTGAGGTGGTTTACTTAAAATCAGAGAAGTGTACCCAGTGCTTAAGAGCAGAGTTAACACTAAAGAATTGCCACTGAGTTGTTTACCAACTTATTAGAAAATTCTTTTGGGTATGATAAATATTTTAAATTCTTTTTCAGAGCTACAATCTTACAAGGGCTGTTTGTTTGTGGTTTTTTTTTGTGTGTGTGTTGTTGTGTTTTGTTTTGTTTTGTTTTGTTTTGTTTTTTGGTTTGTTTTTGTTTGTTTGTTTGTTTGTTTTGTTTTTTTTTTTTGTTTGTTTGTTTGTTTTTGTTTTTGTTTTGTTTTGTTTTGTTTTGTTTTTTTTGTGGTTTGTTTTTGTGGGTTTTTTTTGTGTGGTTTGTTTTTGGTTTTTTTTTTTCCACAATAGCTGTTCTCAGTATATCCGAAGAGTATACCTAGGAAATTATTTAAGTGATTAGCAGGACATTTTCTTCTAATCCTGCAGAGGAAATTTCAGTCTCCATGGTGAGCACTAATAGTTTGAGTATGAACATACTTTAAAGAGCTTCTACAGGCTGTTCACATTAACATTTAAGAGCTTCGACAAATATTAACATGCATTTAAATTAATATGATGCATGATTAGGCAAATCACTGTATTTGTGGTCATTATGAACCAATTTTTGTAACAAACATTGTTATGTAGGGACTAAAGTCTCTAATGTTAGTTTATTATACTGCATTTTCAGCTGATTTACAATACTTTTATTCAGAAAACACTACAAATAAGGAGCACTCACAGAGTAACCGTTCCTTAGTTTTTGTCAACATGAAGCATTTTCAATTTTGTGAAAGAAGAGCAGCTTCTAAAATGTTGATTGAGAAAGATACATTTGATTCAGAAGACACACTAAATTCTCACAGCTCCGGCATTCTGTGTCCTCTTTGTAGTAAACAAAAGATGTCCACTGCAGGGAGTAGTACTGAAACATGCACACAGAGTGCACATTAATTCTCTTGAGCTTTTTTAAAGGGAAGCCATTTTACTTGTATTTACATGTGCATTTCAGTATTGAATTGTGATCACTAATTCGACTTCTAAATTTCCTGATTTGTGCTAATGCATTTAAAAATAATGTATGCAGAAATAGCTAATTAAATGCATATTTACTGTGTCCAGCTTAATTCTTTTCAATGGTTTTATTTTATTTTATTTTATTATGTAATAGCATAAAAATAGAGGTCTGCAATGTTTCCAGAAAAATAATGTGTCATTCCACAAATTTAGTAGAAAACCAAATAATAAAGTTGTGCACTTATTATAGCGTTACATTAGGCATTTTCAGAGATAGTATGAAGAGTTGATTTCAGTGTTTCATGAGCTGAAATAGTCACACAGACTATGCTGTGAAACCTCAACTCAGAGTACCCAAAAAAAAAAAAAAAAAAAAAAGCATCATTATAATTATAACAGGAAAAGGGAAAAATTATTACTTTCTCTGAAGCTGCCTGTTTTTTTTTTATTGTGGATCATATAAAATTAAACTTTCTTTATATTTTATTATCATTTCTCCCTTTTTTCTAGTTGTGAGTCTTCTGACAATGTTCAGAACAAGCTGTACCAGATTCATTTGTTGCTCTTGGAATCTGTTCTTGACCAACTCTCAGTTAACACAGATACCCATAGAGATATTCATCATACTTGTTATTCCAAATATGTGGCTTTATTTGCTATGCTCTACACAGTTTTGGTGAATTCATCATTAAGTGCAAGAGAGAAAAGCAACGCAAAGACATGACTCATAATTCAGGGTGAGAGGTCTTTTTTAATGTCTGAGTTGCAGTTTATCTTTTGTCCTGGGTAATGAGCTACGTGTGAAATCATTGCACTCCCTTACCTGTTTTAAGACAAGTGTCTCTGTGTCTCTAAATCTGACATAAAAACAGATATAATCTCCTTTAATTTTGATAAATGAATTACTTTTCTATATTGCCAAATATAAGATTATGTGAGTATTTCACTGGAAGTGTGAAATTCTGTCATGAATCATAAGGAATGCTGACTTATTGCAGTTAATAATTTAGAACCGATTTTTTTTTATTACAAACACACTTTAAGCTTGCTTTTCTAGAATGGGATTTTTCTGTTTGTTTATCATCATTTCATCATGGTTCTTTTCTGTGTGACAAGAACTATAATTGTGCTATTCTTCATGCTATGAATACCTGCCACACACTCACCTTCACCGGCCTCTCTGATCTTCCAAGCAACAACCCTAGGATACCATCCAAAAGGGTACACAGAAGAATTACCATGGCTATGTTAAATTCTTACAGGGGAACACAGAGGAGCAGCTTACTACCTTTTTTTTTTTTAAAAAAAATTTATTTTTTTATTCCTTCATGGGAAAGAAGCATTTTTCTTTCAGGATTTTGCATATGGCTTCCCAGTATACTTTCCATGAAATACTAAGCAGGAATGAAGATACTAAGCTTCCATACCCACCTTAGATTCTCAAGATTCCCTTAAATTTCCATTTATACTTTTATGTCCGGACTAACTTGGTGGTCAGTCTACTTCCAAATGTCAGAGAACATACTTTTGTGAAGTATGTCATTGAAAATAATGTATTCTTTTTTATTCATTTATGTAAAGAAGGTAAAGTTAAATCAATGACTGTATAATATACTCCAAAGGATAATATTAGATAATATTCTTAGGCAAAAACTTTCTGGTAACCACAACAACTGCTGGTGGTTTTTTGTTTATTTGTTTGTTTGTTTGTTTTGTGTTTTTGTGGGTTTTTTTTCTGTTATTTATTGAGTTGGGATGTAAGTTGGGTGCTGCAGGGTGGGTTACTGAGAAGTCTGAGATGCTGCTGTGAAAATTGTCTCCTGAAAACTAAACTTTGAATCTGCCTGGATATATGTATTAACTCAAATGTTGTACTGAACCCTAGTGTTATGCTAGGGATAAGGTTACTGGGAAAAGGTATGACCATGGATGACCAGAATATAAGCATCTGAGATCAGGGTCTTATTCTAAAGTTATTCAGCTTAAACTGTATTGGGAAATACTGTCTGTCTCACTCTTAATAGGGAATTTCCTTTCATCTCTTGTTAGGTCTATGGAGGTTCCAGATATACAGGCAAAGGTGGTGTGGAAAAAGCTTCATTTGTGTCCCTTAGTTATGTTGAACATTGATTTTTTGTCAACAAAGGACTAGTAACTCTGCAGGAAATAATTAGCTAAGGTGATGGGAAGGTAAATAATTTGACAGCTTGTCTTAAAGTTTCCTGTAGTAATTACAGTAAGCAATCAAATTCTTGTAAGATTAGAGATGCAATTATAAGATATTAGAGCATGTATGCCAGTTCCTTACTTAAAGGTAGGAGTAGCCTTTTTCTGATAGAGATGATTAATGGGTGTTTGGGTTTTTTTTGTTAATTACATGTTTCTTCTTTTGGCTTGTCACATAGTTAATTTTTTTCATGAACAGTGTAATATTTATGCATGTCAAACTTCACAAGTTTTTGGAATTGTTTCCAAAATAGTGAAATTAAGGCATTTTGATTGCAGTTATTTGTAATTAAAGTATAGCATCTAATTTAGTTCCTTTCTTCAGTAATTATGTAATTCAAAGTAAGCAAATATGCTAGTTTCGTGACCTAACTTGATTTTGTTTGATTTAAATCAAGATCAGTATCTGTGTGTAATTTTTCATTTTTTTATAAAACTTCCAGCAAATTGTTAAATCACATCTCATAGCTGCATACTGCTGCAGTGTAGTACTACACAGTAATATATGGATTATAACTATTCCATCTCAGAAGTAATATCACAGCTAAGTACCATTTCCATTTTGCTTATGCAGCTTTTTTTGAGAGGTACTAGCCTGTACAGAAGCAAGTAATTTTAAAAAAGAAATTTTGCTCATAAATCCCTGTGAAACTTTGAAGACAAAACAGGAGAAATGGCTGGATGTCTTAGAAAGAAATACAATTTTGAAGTTCTGTGAACTTAAAAATTTATGACTCTTTAAGAGAATATTACTTTTCTTTTGGAATAGCAATTTGCTTCTTTATACAAAAGCTTTTTAAAAAGCACAACTGTCTGTGGTGGATTGAGTGCATCTAGAGGTTTATATATCTGTTGAACATCAATACCTTACTGCCTTGTTTCATGCTGCCTTTAAAAAGGATGAAAAACAAACCTGGTGAAACACAACTTGTAAGGAGATAATAAACCTCTCAGTAGATTGCATACACATTTATGGGTGTGTATCACATAGTCGCACAAGGAGAAGTAGCACAAAAAAGTGTTTGTGACTAATTGTAGATAATATTTTCAGAGAAGTTTAGGGATAAAATTAAGAACTAAAAGAAACTACTGCTTTCTATTTCATGAAAGAAATACAGAGTTTTACATTTTGATCTAATTGTGTTAGGATATTCACCCACAAAAGTGCCTCAGCAGAGCAGATAAAAACCAGAAAAAACTTTGACGTACAACTCAGACAAAACAAATCTTAGTCCAGCATAGTCTGTCTTTGGTAATCACAAAATGTTTTCTTGGGCAATATTCTCAGTTACTTATAAAATGGACTGCAGTTTGACCTTGGTGGAATACAATAGTGTATGCTTGCTCTATGTTTTTAAACAATGTTATATAAGAGTTCGACAGTGTTGAGGTATGGCATTAATTGTAAAATATCTTTGCTTTGCACATTATTTTGCATTGACACTGTCCCACATGACATCCTTGCCTCTAGCATGGAGAGACATGGACTTTATGGATGGACCACCTGGTTTATAAGGAACTGTTGAGAGGGTCACACTCAAAAGAGTTGTGATCAATGGCTTGATGTCCAGGTCGAGACCAGCAACAAGTAGAGTTCCTAATGGATCTGTTCTGGGTCCAGTGCTGCCCAACAACTTTGTCAACAACACAGACAAGGGTATTGAGTGCACCCTCAGCAAGTTTGCTGACAACAGCAAGTTGTGTGGTGGACTGACTTGAGGGAAGGGATGCCATCCAGAGGGACCTTGACAGGCTTGAAAAATGGGCCATTGCAAACTGCATGAGGTTCAACAAGTCAAAATGCAAGGTTCTGCATCTGAGCTGGGCAAATCCCAAGCACAGTTACAGACCGGGTACAAAGTGGGTTGAGAGTAGCCCTGAAGAGGAGGACTTGGGGGTGTTGATTGACAAGAACCTCAACATGAGTTGGCAGTGCACTCACGTGGCTTAAAAGGCCAACTGTATCCTGGGATGCATCAAGAGAATTGTGGCCAGAGGTGATTCTCCCCCTTTGCTCTTGTGAGACCCCACCTCTAATACTGCATCCAGTTCTGGTGTCCCCACCATAAGAAGGACATAGATCTGTTGAAAATGAGTCCAGAGGAGGACCACGAAGATGATCCAGGGGCTGGAGCACCTCTGCTATGAGGCTAGGATGAGGCAGCTGGGATTGTTCAGCCTGGACAAAGAAGACTTCGGGGTGGAACCTTATAGCTGTCTTCCAATGCCTGAAGGGATCTAACAGGAAGGCTGGAGAGAGACTCTTCACAAGAGTGTACAGTGATAGAATGAGGGGAAATGGTTTTAAACTGAGGGAAAATAGGTTTAGACTGGATTTTAGGAAAAAGTTCTTCAGTAGGATGGTGGTGAGACTCTGGAATAGATTACCCAGATGGGTTGTGGGTGCCCCTCCCTGGAGATGTTCAAGGTCAGGTTGGATGAGGCATTGAGCAACCTAGTGTAGTCGAGAGGCCTCCCTGCCCATGGTGGGGAGGTTGGATTGGATGATCTCTAAGGTGCCTTCCAGCCTAAACCATTCTATGATTATGATTTGCAACTTCTATGTCTTCCTTCATTTTTCTGATTTTTTCTTTTTCTTTTTTATTGAGGTTGGGTAGTATTTATGTCCTTTGATCTCCTTTGATAGTACCAACTCACTCTCCATACACTGGTGGTAATAGTACAGAATTTATAAATTTAAAGGTATATTGCTAAGGTTTGGGTTTTTTTTAATATGCTTTGCACCACTAGAGCGAGACAACAGAGAGAAAAGTTGTCTCCAGATAGTAATCCTTAGTCTCAGTTTACTTGTGGTTCTATCTTACATCATACTAATGCTTAATCTTAGTCAAGTGGAAACTTTACTCTTGTAAAGTAATTATAGAGTCTACATATTGTATAGTTTTTAAGGTTACATTGTTTAACTTCTGCATACAGTCTTTCTCACAAATGCTCCTAGAACTTTAGCCATATTCTCAAATGTTTTGTCAGTTCCTTCTAAGATGTGCTCTTAGATACTGCCTTTTCTTTACTACCTCTCTTTAAACTATTCTTTTGCTCTTAGTATTCATGTTTACACCATTCATTCACTGAGTCCCTTGGCTTCTTCAATTACCATACTGTATTGCTCAAGTGTAATCACTGTTTTATTTTGCACTTCCATCTTAAAATCTAGTAGTCTTGCCTCATCACCCACTTATACTAACTACTGCCTGGTAAGTTGTCAGTAATCCTTAGTTACTTTCTGTTTCCTTTTCTTCTCCTCAATGCCTGTTTATTGGATCCTGTACAGGTACTTTATGTCATTTGTGTCCTTTCTGGAGAGTAGAGTTGACATTTCCACATGCGCTCCTTAATGAGCTTCTAACATTTTTTTGTTTTGTTTTGTTTTAATTTTTACTTCATTGGTGGATACATAGCATTTATTTAGCAGAAAATTAATATTAAAATTATCTAACAAAATTAAGCACAAATTTAAGATGTAACCACAGATCTATAATTTTTCTTTCCTTCGTTTTATTCTCATTCTTTATCTGTGTATAACTCAAACCCGAAAGCTCTTGAAACAGAGATAAATGTGTTATTTTGCTTGTCTGTAAAACCTGTCAAGCATCTATGGCATTTTCTAAAGATTTGGATTATGGTGACATGAGGAAACTATCCTTAATTACTTTTTAATTATATAAATCTTTAATAGTCAGACCAGTTATCCTCATAATATTCAGTCCCCTGAGCTGGAAGGTAGGGATGGAGATCAGAAGAATTCCCTCACAATCCAGGAAATAGTAGTGAAAGACCTGCGAAACCACTTGGACACCCATAAATCCATGGGGCCAAATGGGATCCACCCAAGAATGCTGAGGGAGCTGGTGGAGGAACTTGCCAAATCTCTTTCCATCATTGATCAGCAATCCTGGTCAACTAGGGAAGTCCCAGATGACTGAAGACTTGCCAATATGACACCCAACTACAAGAAGGGGAGGAAGGAGGCACCTATCAGCCTCACCTTGTTACCAGGGAAGACTACGGAACAGTTCATTTTGAAGGTGATCATGCAGCAAGTGCAGGACAACAGGGGGATCAGGCCCAGCCAACATGGGTTCATGAAGGACAAGTCCTTATCCTTCTATGATCAGGTGACCCATCCCTGATGGGCACCTAATACTGTTTTCCAGAAAGGGGATAGGAATAAGATAATGTCCTGGTTCATTCTGGAGTGTCACAGCAGATCGTATAGAGTTTGAAGTGTCAGGATATTGCTGTCGGTTGAGAAGTGGGCATCTTTGCAGAGCTCAAATACAGGTTATACAAGGATGTCTCCCCCATTGCTGTACATCTGAATCAAGTCCTGTTGTATTCCAGCAGTGAAAAATGGACTGGAGCAGCTTTTTTGTTTCTAAATATTGTCTTTCTTACTTCCATAATAAGAAGTACATAGCATAATTGGAGGCTATTTTTTTCAACCTGTTTATTTTCTTCATTTTTATTTTTTTTTTAGCTACATCTGTTTCACTGTGTTAGTCACCGATTCTCTGTTACTTTTTATCTTATCTGAATTTTTCCTTCTGGGACAAAAAAAAAGAAAAAAAAGAAAAAAAGAAAAAAAAAGAAAAAAAAAGAAAATAACAGTAAAGAGAATCATAGCTTATGGTGGAAATGAATCTGGACAGATAAACTGTGCTGTATGTCACAGCCATTCTGTGCTGTGTTTATGTTTTACAAATGGATAAGTGACAAAAAAAAAAATTCCAGTGTATACTACACATTTGCCCAGGGGGAAAGAGATAAAGTCTGTTGTCATTTAAATTTCAGGACAGTTCATAACAGACTTTCCTGTTAATCTTGAGAAAAGTTTTGCACTGTCAGAGGACAGTTTGGCTGATAAAAATTTACCTGTCACCAGTGTCTGCCATTTTATGACACACGTGTGCTGCAAAATTACAACTATATCCCCACAGCACTAGTAGAATATCACCTTTAATATATCCATTTCAACTTAATAAACATGACTTGTTTGGGGTTTTTCTTCTGTAGAATTACATTTATGGAGTACCTTTGTTTTGTACACTGTTTCTTTGGGTTATGTTTCATCAATCCATTCTGTAGCTGTTATATTTTATTAAAAGATTATATACTGTATTCCAGGAGATGAATCAATAGCATTTTAGCCATATGTAGGCAGACCCTAATATTTACACAAATCCATGCAGAGGGGTGCTTGAATCTCAGGCTTAGTGCTGAGAATGTGACTGTCTTTTCCATGTTCATTTAGAGTCACTGTTTCATTTTGAGAAGTTCCGACTGCCTTGGTTTGCATATGTAAAGTAAGATGACAATGTGAGTTCTTTCTCCTGTACACTGTCATTCCTGCTATGAATTTTGCATTGTCTTAGTAAAGATGTTGTTTAACTGCCTTTATTATGGAATTTCAGAGTAGTCATATGTACCCTGGAGGAAAAGTTTGGGATTTGAGTTACCAGACTTCAACTGTACCTTTCAATTTCTGGAATAAAATTTTCAGTCTTCATTGTCTGGGGGAAATAATGTCTGTCTTTAAGAGGATATTTTTTCTCTGTTCTTTATTGGAGAAAAAATAAAATGTTAAAATAGAAATTGAAATGCAACATGTTTTTTGGCTTTGAATAATGAATAAATGAGTAGTTGTTTTGGTCTTGGAGAGAAAAAGTATTGTCTTTTTTTTTTTTCAAAGATCTTTGAAAGCTCTCATTCTGATGCATGATTATCTGTATGTTTGCTGTCTTTAGAGGAAGGAAGGCACTGAACTGAACTATTGCATATAAATTTTTATTAATTTTGTATTACAAAACTCTTAGCTACAGTATGAGCAAAGTGCTCTTTCATTCCATGGTGGTTTTGCTTTCATTATTTATGGTTCACCACTGAGTACGTAAGTGAGTTCATGGTTTGACCAAAAAAAGAGTTTCTACCTTCGGTAATGACTTTCACTTTTTTGCTGCAGTGAACATATGGCTTATACTCCTCATAAATAGACTTAGTTTGAAATAAATTGTATTAAGACCAAATTATGGCAAGCAAAAAGTAGAAATGAAGGTCTCAAAAGGGTAAGAAGGATAGATTCAGTGGCACAACCAGAGCATCTTGTTTTATTTGAGATATACTCTCCCTCCAGAATGTCGCAGAGCTCCCATAGGCACCCCAAGAAATGGTACAAGCTTTTTATTCATACACCAAAGTTAACTAGTAACATTTCAGCTACTGATTGCTTTATGTATATACTGTCAGGGTGTAAAAGATAAAGATCAGTTTTAAAATATGTTCATTCTTCCCGTGGTGTGTGTTGTAGTTAATGATAGAGTCTAACTGCAGTTGTTCAGCTAGGTACAGAGTGAAATGCAGTTTTCAGGAAGGGCTTTTAATTGTCATAATACAAATTTTCACATGACGAATTTTTGATGCCTAGTAAAAGTACCATCAGCTGCATATCATACAAAAAACTGAGTAGAAAAAGGAGTGTGGAAGACCACAAGAGATCTAACATTGTAGAAACTACAAACAGAAATTTGGGAGGTAGACAAAACCTTTGAATAAAGTACATGAGTTAATAAATGCTTGTAACTTTGGAAACAAAGCTACTTTTCCTCTCCTTGAAGCAAATGCTATTTCAGGATTGCTTTAGAAGATTTTGGATATTAAGGAAAATATTCATAAAGGGAGATAAAGCAGTTTAATACAAGAGGGAAGTTGCTTCTCGGTACCTTATTTATGTTAAAAATTGTCAGGAAAAGGTGTACCAAAGTTAACAGTTGTAGGTGTATATCACCTATACAGATGCATATTTAAATCTAGACTGTGTGAAAGGTCAGAGATAAAAGATACTCTGCAGAAGATTTGGATTCAGAAGCTGTCATGTAGAAGCTGAAGTTAAATAATTCAGTCTCCTCCTGCACTGGAAGGCAGAGGGAGGGCACTGAAGGATTACAGTTCACTTACAGTGATATTGCCAAGTAAACCCTAGAGGGAAAAAAATGGAATTTCATTCCAGAATGTTTCAAGTTATACGTCTTTTGTACTCAGGTGACGAGCTAGGAAATTATCCATCCTTATTATTATCTTCTTTTTTTTTTTTTTTTTTTTTTTAATTATGTTGACAAGGAAAAAAAGTAATGGTGAAAAAAAAATTATAATTCAGTTCTGTGAGAGACAAAATTGATAGTGGAGAGTGCTTTTGTGTTTCTGTGCCTTCAGTGGGCCAAGCTTTTCTCACCATTTTCAATCTGGCTGTTGTGCAGGTGGTTGACCAGATTGACACACTGACGTCTGACCTGCAGCTGGAGGATGAGATGACAGACAGTTCCAAAACAGACACGCTCAACAGCAGCTCCAGCAGCACAACAGCTTCCAGCCTGGAAAAAGTCAAGGTTCAGGGCAGTGCACCGCTCATCAAGCCACCTGCACACCCCTCTGCTATCCTCACTGTGCTGCGGAAGCCAAATCCGCCCCCACCTCCACCACGACTAACACCTGTCAAGTGTGATGAGCCTCCGAGGCCTCCTCCTTCGGCTAAACCTGTCAAGACTAATGGTACTCTTCTGCGAAATGGGGGCTTGCCAGTTGGGCCCACCCGTATCCCAAATGGAGATGTATGCTGTATACCAAACAGTAATTTGGAGAAAGTTGTGATGCAGCCTATGATGCACAGACCTGAGAAAAAAGAGAGGTGTCCTCAGGTGGGAGCAAGGGAACGGGTACGATTTAGTGAAAAAGTGCAGTACCATGGCTATTGCCCTGACTGTGATGTTCGGTATAACATTAAAAACAGAGAGGTGCATTTGCACAGTGAGCCTGTCCGTGTTGTGGGAAAGCTGCCACACCAGTGCCCTCTTCTGCCGCCTCCCCCACCACCCCCTCCACTGCCTCCATTTCCTCTGGAAAATGGAGGTCTGGGGGTAAGTCCCAGTAATAGCTTTCCTCCTCCAAGACCTGCGACTGTGCCCCCTCAAACTGCACCAAAACCCCAGAAGACCATCTTGAGGAAATCAACAACTACAACAGTGTGATATATTCCACTTGAAGCAACTCTTTGTTTTTTCCTATATACAAACATAAATAGGTAATAAGCACTTTCTACTTGAGCAATAAAAGGACCGATATATTACTTCTTGGGTCCAGAGAAGTGGCATAAAATTCACATGGTAAGTACAAAGAGGAATGCTTGTTGATCTTATTTGTACTCACCAAAATATGTCGTTGCAGGAAAGGATGATGAAAAAATATTCAAGCTTTAGCTCATAGGTTGTAAACATCTATTGGAGTTTTATATCTCTAGTGTGGCATAAAAGACAGTGAAAAGAAAGTTCAGTTTGAAAATACTAAGTGGTGTATTGTGATAGGTTTCATTCTATCTGACAGAAGGGAATAAAACCATTGCTCTTGGGTTTTGGGAAACTTCCTTGTTTGAGCAAGTATCTATTAAAATGTCATTTGGTGAAGCAAAGTGGAGTACCAGATAATAGCATTTGATGAAATTTTAGTAAATGCATTTTTCTCTTCCTTGATTGCTTGAGTGAAGACATTGTGTGTGGAGCAATGTAATCTTTGGGGAGGTAATCTTTGGACACTGAAGCAGCTTGATCTTTGGTGGGGAAGTACAGAATTGAAAGATATGTTAACATCACGTTTGAAAACTTAATTATCTTGCCTTTTTTCTCACTTGCTCAATGTGCCACAGTCACAGTGAAGTACAGAGTTTTCAGATGATCAGGGATAGTCCCATTCAGTTGCCTCCTATTCCCACTGCTCTGTTGGCAAAATGGTAGCAATATTTTATCTCGTGTGTGATAGCGCTAAATTAAAACAACAAAGTGCAGTCCTGCAGTTTTTACAAAGCTTTTGTCTGGTGCAAATCTCTTTTTGAAGGCAAAGAAAACTTTGCCTAAGGGACATCCACTTAATTCATGTAAAGAGCTTTGAAGTTGAAAAGCTTTGTGCAATTACGAAGCATTAACATGCAATACAAGATATTTTACATGTTATCACATTTTAATGGTGAACCCAATTAATATTCTTACTAGTAGAAAAAAAGTCCTCAGTGTTTTTAATTATTTTACCAAAAAACATTCTTTTATTCTTACAGAGAGAATACTTGTGACCTAGAGTTAAACAAACAATCAGTAAAGAAAATCTGATAATAAATCTGTTATTTACAAAAGTTGTGCTAAATTAATCTCAAATGGCCCACAGCAGATGTTATATAAAAGCAGTATGCTTTTTTTTTTTCAGCTAAAATATGAACTGTACTATGGCAAAGTAGACAAAAATAAACAAAACAGATTTTTAATTTATATTTCTATTTACATGCACCAGAACTATTAAACTAAAACCCAATCTTCAAGCAGTTTCCCTATATACATATTATAATATATATGGTGTTTAAAATGAAATAGTAAGAATAATTGTAACAGACATTCTAACAGATAACTAATTACCCTTTGAGAATGTTTTCAATAAGCAATGATTTTATTTTTTGCAAATACAGATTTAGGCTCCAAAGCTATTTGTGTTGTATTCGCAGCAAGACAATGCCAAAGCAATCAAATCAGGAGCAAAGTATGAAGGTTATCAGGAGTAGTCACATGGATTCTCTAAGGGGAAATCATGCTGGACCAATCTGATATGCAACTATAAGTGACTAGCTGGGGAGATGAGTGGAGAGCAGTGGATGTTGTTGACCTCAACTTTGGCAAGGCTTTTGGCATTGTCTCCCATAATATCCTTAGAAGGAAGCTTAGGAAGTCTGGGTTAGGTGAGTTATTTTAAAGTCTGAATTATCCAGAACCTAGACTTCTCAAATGCAAATAGAAAGAGCAGGTGTTTTTTCTTGATTTAATGAAGGGGATGAGTTTAGAAAAACAAAAATAAGCAATGAAAATGGCTTAAATTGTAATAATGGTATTGATTAATAAAATCTAGCATATGGATGCTTTTTAAGAAAGGAACACTGGAGAGTAAAATCCAGTGACAATCCTTTTCAAGAACAATCTTCAAAAAGATCATGGATCTTTTTATTAACTAGCAAAAGTCACTGTTCTTCCTTATCTCTGGAGCTGTGAACTGTTTCATCCCATCAACCATTTTTCATAGAAACAAGAAAAGATTACAAATCTTATACTCCTTTTTTATTATTAAATCAATATTTTATTTAAAGTGTTATGTGAAGTAAGTGAAGTAGACTGCAGCTCTTGTTACTCCTTTAGATAACTTGACTATTTGTTTTGAAACAAACTGAATGCAGTGTGAATTCTTTAATTACCAGAGGGAGTTGTGTATGCCCTCTGGATCTTCTCAGATCTCTTTGTATCCATGTTCTAATTATGGCTTTCCTTTCAGTGATGCCATTAACAGTAATTTTACATGTGTAGATAAAAAAAATGCTATGCTTTCAACTTCACCCTACTGATTTACTTTTAAAGTAGACATGAGTGTTGGACACCTGTTTTTTTTTAAAGAGGAAGCTTTTCTCATTCCTGGTTTGTGTATATGTTGTGATCCATGCTTTTTTCAGAGGGGAATGTGTCTGTATAGAAGTAAAATACACACTGTTCAAACTAGTAACAATAATGAAATCATGAGGCATAGAGCTGTAGTATGGTCTTGTAAGTGAGATATGCACAAAGGCATACGCTAGAAGAAATGTCCATTGTAAACCATTGTAAGTACAATGTTTAGAATAATTAATCTGAAAAAATACTTGTCACTTATAAAACATTTTACTTTGTCGGGTACTTTGTGATACCTAGTATGTTATAGTTACATACCGCAGCCTAGCATTTCTCAGTCTATTAGCACAGACCCTACAGTTCACAACTGAAACATCAGTGGGAGCACTGGTATTACTGTGTTAACACACTGCAACACAGTGCAGATAAAAGTTCAGCCTCATCTTTGTTTGGTAGCCGTTAAATGGCAATAGTCTTTAAACAGGGTAAAACTAGGGCCACAAAGATGATGAAGGGAATGGAACATCTCTCTTATGAGGAAAGACTGGGGGAGCTGGGGCTTTTTAGCCTGGAGAAAAGAAGATCGAGGGGTGAATTGATCAGTGTTTATAAATATATAAAGGGTGAGTGCTGGAAGGATGGAGCCAGGCTCTTCTCAGTGATGCCTGATGATAGGACAAGGGGCAATGGGTCAAGCTGAGTCACAGGAAGTTTCACAGAAACATAAGGAGAAATTTTTTCACAGTGAGGGTGACGGACACTGGAACAGGCTGCCCAGG
>JANHFX010011271.1:10436-23582 GCA_027560015.1 Chloroceryle amazona | reverse complement strand
TGCATTTAGATGTCCATGATATAACTGTCACCACTGATGCTATACCACTGAGGAACCACCTGGCTCCAAAAAAACACATATGAAGGGAAAAGTAATCAGGAAAATTCTTGGGAAAAAATGGAACTTTGAACAGATATGTTTAAGTATATCCTTCATCAGTGCTTGCATGATGATGACTACATCAGTCTCAGAGTTTGTTTTCTCTTTGAGTTATTATATTTAATTATAAACAGACGATTGTAAGTAAAGTTTCTCTTGCAAACTAAAGGTATTGTATTTTACAGATTGAAGACCTCCTTGATGTCATAAATGAAAATATTCACAGCATTATGGTCTGTGCTTTGCATCCTAAATATTCAGAATAATGATTCTGACACCATCCTTCATGCTTGAATATTGTAGGAGAGAAGGCATTTTTTATCATCTGTTTGAGCAACATCAACAGCTTTCCATCATAAACCTATGTAGTTTCTTGTCAGAACTGGCCTAGCCTTCTAGAGTCTGATTTTAGCATGAAGATTAAAAGGCTGACATTCCCTGGGGCTCTCAACTTCCCACTAAAGTACTGGTAGCTGAAAAGGTCTATTTTTTGTAGATATTAGCAGTGTTAAAAGATTGAAATAACTTACTGAAAGAATTTTAATAATATATTTGTTACCATGGGATTTTTAATAACTCTTTCTGAAGTAAAACTTTTATCAAAATGCTATAATTACCTATCAATAAAAATACTCAGCCTGTGTCCTGTCAAGTCTTCCAGGCAGCACATGTCACTGAAAAGAAAATCTTGCAGAATGACTGCCTCAAATGTAAGAACTGTCCTGTGTGTTTCTTTAGTGGAGCGTAGGTTTGCTTGCTGCTCTCATATCAGCCCTTATTTCCCTAATGGATGTTAACAGGTCATTGTGCACACATTTTGAATTGCAATTTTCACTTGTTTCCAGAGAGTTGTAATATTCAATATGTGGCTCATGCCAAACAGTAAAATGTCCAGTAGTAAGATTTGCATGCTCCAAATGTCCAAATACAAAACCAACAAGTATGTTCTAAAATATATTCACCGACAGGGCTTAAAAATGCTTAAAAATTCCCTTGAATGGAAACTAGGAATCAGGTGCCTGAAATATCCCAACTCTGTTATTTTTAAATACAAGGAAAAAACTACTGAGTTTCTTTCATTCTGCAATGTTTCCACTTGTCCAGCGTTTAACCTCTAAGTGTGTAATACTCCTGACAGAAATGAATAATGACAGTACCTGCCTCTAGAGAATTTACTAGTCTAGATTCAGGAAATATCTGAAGCCATCAAGCTAATTTTATACTAGTTGACTTAGGAACAAGAAAGTATTAAAACTGTACACACTGTATAGGGTGCAATTCTCCAATAAAATACATTTTTAGTTTAGAGGGAAAAGGAATAAAAGGATGTCAAAGAGGTAAATCACAGACATCTCACATTTAGCTATTCATAAAATGATTTTAAAGCTCAGTTTTCAAGTGGGTTGGAGGACAAACACATTGATGGATGCTACTGGATAGGTGTCAAAGGTGGGAAGAAAAAGTAAAAGCAACATGAAAACATGGCCAAATATACATTTTATTTTAGCTTCACAACAATAATGTGTTAAAAGTAGAAAGGTTTGTGGTTTGCTGCAAGACAGGTGATAGAAGTAAACTTATATAGGGAGTCAACCCTGTGCAACAAAACTAGACAGAAAACATGAAGATGGATACTATGTCTTGACTTCCCAGTGTTTTTCCATTAGGACAGGTGTTGCTTATTTGGCTGTTGTTCCAGGATTCTTTATAGTTGATGTGAATCTAACTGGCAGTTTGCAGGCCTGGTGACATTTCAGTTGAATTAGTCCATGTTTCTGGGTGTCTGTGTCAGGTTGCCATTGCCAGGTATATCAGGTGCTACCCATTGCCTGTTCTTCTGCAGCTGAAGTGGCAGGTCTTGGAAGAGGACTGACAGATCCTATACATCTGCTCTTTCTTGTGTCTCAGTTTGAAGAGAGACAAGCTTCTCATAGAAGGAACAAGACTTCTTAGCAGTCTATTATAATTCTTGGTCTTGCTCTAGGACTACTTCAGAGTTTTTCCTCTGTCCTTCCAGTTGCAAGATGTCGCTGACAAACTTGTGAATTTTGATTATGGGATGGTCTACACATCACCAGGCCTGATGACATCAGATAGGATTCATCTTTCTCAAAGGGAGAAGAGGATGTTTGCTTATTTGCTAGAAGTGCTGATTAACATATTTTAAAACTAGACTTGAAGGGGTAGGGGAATATTATCAGTCTTATCCTTGACAAGCTATGGAATAGAACAAGATTACAGGCACAAAGTGCTAGTGAGGGCCATCAACCTGTTGCTCTGAGACTTGTTGGGTATACTGGAGCACACTTTAAGTCATACAGAGATGAGCCAGGGACTTCTGGGGTTATAGGAGCCCACAGGGAACATCAGTGAAATATCTCAAAGGAATTAAGGTGTGTTCCTCTAAAATGATTGACATGGCCAACAGCCCAGCTGAAGTGTTTGGTGGGATAAATCCCATGCACATATCAACAGCTTTAAGCTGTTCAGAAGGGACAGGCATAGAAGGAGGACTGGAGGGTTTGCACTCTATGACAAGAAATGGATAGACTGTTAAGAGCTGTCTCTGAAGAATATCTATGATCAGGTTGAATTAGAGACTGAGGCAACAAAAGGAACCTTGAGGTTGTTCTTGCTACAGGTCACCCAATCAAAGGAAGTCTATTGACAAAGTCTTGTTGCTCCAGCTAAAGGCTGAAGTCACATTGTTCTCATAGGGTCTCATCCTGCTAGTGGACTTCAACCACCCTGACATCTGGAAAAGTACACATGATATTTGAAAAGTCATGGGAGTCAAGAGAAGTTAGCAGTGACTGGACAAAAGGAAACATTGCACCCATTTTTAAAAAGGGTAGAAAGCAGGACCTTAGGAACTACTGACCTGTCAGCCTCACCTCTGTGGCTGAGATCATGGAAAAGTTCCTTCTAGAAGCTACACTAAGGCAAATGGAGGACAGGAAGGTGATTTAAGACAGCCAGCATGACTTCACCAAGGATAAGTCCTGTCTGCTTGATCTATTGGCCTTCTATGATGGAATGACTACATCAGTGGACAAGGGAGGAATTACATATGTCATCTATCTGGACTGCTTGTAAGGCCTTTGACATTGTCAATCAAAACATCTTTTTCTCTAAACTGGAGAGATATGGATTTGCTGGTTGGACTGTTTGGTGGATAAGGAATTCGTGTGATGGTCACATCCAGAGGGTAGTAGTCTTATGTGAGAAGTTACTGGAAGCTTCCCCTATGTCTGTACAGAGCCAAAGCCAGCCAGCTCCAAGACACCTTTCACTGGCCTAGATAGAGCCAGTCAGCAATGGTGGCAGCATCTCTGATCACCTCTCTGATTACGTATTTAAGAAGGGGGAAAAAACAACCCCCAAACTATGCAATTGCAGCCAGAGAGAGGAGTAGGAATATGTGAGAGAAGCAATTGTGCAGACACCAGGGTTAGGGAAGAAAGGGAGGACATGTTCCAGGTGCCAGACATTCCCCTGCGACCGTTGGTGAAAACCAGGGTGAGCTGGATTGTACCCCTGCAGCCTGTGAAGGACCCCATGCAGGAGCAGGTGGATGCCCAAGGATGTCTGTGACTCCATGGAAAGCCCACACTGGAGCAGGCTCCTGACAAGACCTATGGTCCCATGGAGAGAGGTGCCCATGCTGAAGCAGATTTGATAGCATGCCTCATGATCACATAAGCTGAAGTAGTCTCTTCCTGAAGGACCACACCCTGTGGAAAGGACCTATACTGGAGCAGTTTGTGAAGAAAAGATAATGCAAATTATCTGAAGAAAAGATAATGCAAAAAAGTTCAAGATAGATTAAAAAAAAAAGTTATCTCATACTCTTAAAGGTCTCTTGGAAATTAAAATTTTCTAGATATTAATTGCTTTTACTTAACAAAATGTTTGAAGGGAAGTTTATTCATTAGTTCCATGGAAATAAATTTTCCAACAGCAGAGGATCCATCTATATAGTCAAAACACAAGGAACTATTGCCTAAGTTGGTAAAATGAAGATGAGCTCAAAAATCTTCACAGTGTGGTGTGTAGCTACTGGAGCAACTTGGAAAAGTAGTCAGTAATCCACACTATGAAGGTTTTAAACTAAAACTGGACATCTCTTAAAAAAGAATCTGTGGAAATCACTTTGAAGATCTACAGCGGAAACCAGGAAGGCAAAGTAATTTAATGTTCCCTGTTAGCCATTAAAAGAGCTGATACACCTTTCATTATAAAACAGATGAAAAATATGCCTCTCTGATGTTTACAGAAGGTGCAATTTTGTACTTGACAAAGAGAGATGAAATAAAGCAGTTAAGCATGCCAGAAGCAATGGAAAATTAAAATGTCAGACTTTTTTAAAAACACACACAACTCAGGTCAAATTGTGCAGAGTGTTAATAGCTTCTACTTGCACAGTGGCTTGAAATGAAGGGGTTAGATGCCTTTTATGGATATACATGGAAGCACATCTATACATTTTAGAATTATGATTTTGGAACAAACAATTTTTCTGTATCTGTATGTACAATCTACATCAGAACTCCATATTCCAGATCAACTGTAGTGACAAATCCTTTGGCAGCCCAAGTGGTAGCTGTCTGTGAAGGAATTAGCCTCAGAATCAGTCTGTGGATGCAGCCATAAACAAATCCTCTTGAATTCCCAGTGCTGATGTGGCTTAGTATACATCTAACCCTGCACTGATTTTTAGAACACCATCCTAACCCACCTTTGCTGCTCAATCTGTGTCATCTCTAGAATAAGTCAACCACAGACATTTTTGCAGTGAAGGGGATGAGTGACCCAAGCCATCCAAGAAAACATTTATCCCCCAAATTGGTGACTCTGTCAATGAGAGTTTATGAAAGGGTAGACAATGTGGGTTTTTTTGTATTTTTGTGACTACTAATGCTTCCTTATCTTTGCTTTTCAGCAGTTGGATTATGTTTTTGTGAAGCTAAGCAAAGACCTAATAAACCCTTTAAATAAAAAGAGACATCTAAGCCTCTGTGCTTCTATCTGATTTTACCATTAAATGAAAGAAAAGAATCAACATTGTTACACACATTTGTTGTTTTTTTCCCTGACTTGACTAGTGTCTACAAGGTCTGTAAGAATGAAGGAGAAATGTTTTTGTATGTCTCTAAAGGGCAGGTGGCAAGAGGATGAGTCCAGACTCTTTTCAGTGGTGCCAATGACAGAACACAGGGCAATGGGAACAGACTGGAACACAGGAAGTTCCACCTCAAAAAGCTTCTTTACTGTGAGGGTGACAGAGCCCTGGAAGAGGCTGCCCAGAGAGGTTGTGGAGTCTTCTTTGGAGATACTCAAACCCCTCCTGGATCTGTTCCTGTGTAACTTGCCCTCGGTAAACTGGCTCTGGCAGGTGGGATTGGACTAGATGGTCTCCAGAGGTCCCTTCCAACCCCCACCATTCTGTCATTCTGTAATTCTGTGATACATACCATGATATATTTCAAATAGATTGTTTGGCACCAGTAGTATAACGAAGAAGACAGTATTACCAAAGCAGGAATTTGAGTTCTGCTTTGATGTGATTTCAATAATCCTTCTAGTAAAATAAGTCCATAAGAATTAAGGTAAGCTAGCATGCTCTTTCTAAGAAATTTGTAACTTTTATTTCTGCACGAAGTTGTCATAACACCAGTAAAGTAATAAATACATAAAGAAGAGCGTTTCATAGATGTTTTATTTTCTAAAACATAATCCAAACAGATATGTATTAAGTGCAAATGGATTTTCAGCAACAGAATTAGCACCACACATATTTGCATAATATGATAGTATTCAGGCTTTTTTCTGCTAGTGACTTGGGGGATTTTTTTTTCTTTTTATTCTACCAAATATAAGGAGAAACTTGTGCATTCATATATTTATTTTTAATTCTTTCTTTCTTTCTTTCTTTCTTTCTTTCTCTCTTTCTTTCTCTCTTTCTCTCTTTCTCTCTTTCTCTCTTTCTCTCTCTCTTTCTCTCTTTCTCTCTCTTTCTCTCTCTCTTTCTCTCTCTCTTTCTCTCTTTCTGTCATATAACACAGCATGTTAAGGCATTTTTAAATACATCAGCAATTCTCATATTGTATCCTCCTGAAAAACTCTTATAATAGAAATACTAGTGAAAAACTGACCTACAAAAAGATTAAAGTAGCAATCAACAGAAGAATAATTCCAGTGAAATTTTGATAAATGCATGTAATAGCAATAATCATGGAACATGTTGGGCAAAAGACTCAGCAGATAAAGATTCAGTGCTCCCATATTTTTGACAAAAAGTGTTATGGATCACAAAAAGAACTTGTGAGACTCCTCCAGCAGCTTCTGTGGAATGTTTCATGCTTTTATCTGCATTATTATAATAACTGATTGGTAACATTGGTTACAAGTCTCTATGGGAGAACTTGTGTAGGCCAATAGGCCAAATTTGGATGATGCATATTTTTCATAATCCTTAGTAAATTTTCATAACAAAACTATTTTTTTCATAAATATATTAATAATAAACTTTTCAACCTGATATTATGTTACTGAGAAATTTAATATATCACTCTGACAGTTTTCTTAACACTTTTTACTAATGACACCTTCTAAATGATAAATGGTAAAATACAGCTATGATGATTCATAATTCATAATTTATACATTTGAAAACTGTACAGAAAACTGAATATGATCCTGATTTTTTTTTTGATTTTTTTTCCTGTGGTGATGTGAATTTTAAATGTAAGACTAGTATTTCAAGAGTATGTCTAAATTACAGACTTGCAATTATACACTACTTGGAGATTAGCTGTGTTATTTGAAAACTATTTGAATTTGGGTTTTGCCCAAATTTGGAAAATAGTCATGAATACTGAAAAAATCCTTTTCTTATGGTATTACAAAGCATTGTTTTAATTAAAGAAATCTTTTATTACAACATGTTGAATAAATTATTATGTATGTGCATGAAAAGGATATTGTCTCTTAGTGGCAGGAAAAGATGAGAAACTCATGTTAGAAAATTAAGAATGCAGTGTCTTCATCTGAAGACCCATAGTTAACATTCACTTCATCTTGTAAGGGATCCTAAAATACATATATTTACACTTCAGTTTATTGTCATTTAGGTCTGACCTTTTCACAGTGGTACAGTCCAATTATGCCAGTGATCAATGCAAAAAGACATAAAATGAAAGACTGTTCCAAGTAGTTTATAATTTGGTATAATCTGAGGTCAGCTCTGATCACATTCATGCTTGAGAGTAAGACTGGTAAAACATTTTGCCATTCCTCCACATGAAAAACATTTTTTAGAGTGTGATTTGCTTTTCTGAGGCAGAAGCAGCATTAAGCAAAGGAAAAGTTGAATCAGAACAGTAAATATGGTAAGCAAAACTTCATACAAACTTAAGGAATATGAAAATTTTGTAGTATCAATGCATTTTACATGCATTGTTCACTTTCTACCCCTTCTTTTTCTTTATGCACAGCTCCAGCTTTACGAAGACATGCTGTTCTCTCACTTCTTTAAGTCTATGGGAACAAAAAATAACGTTGTAAATAAATTACAACTGACTCATTTATTTCTAGTAAGAAGACTGCCAATGTAGCAAGCTTCAGTGATGATCTTATCATCTGAATTCACAGTCTGAGGCAGGAAAACTATTAGAAAAGCATTAGTATATACTAGTATCCCTTTTAACAAATTTGTTTTGTTATCACTCATTAACCATATATGAAGGAGATTAATTATTTCTCTCTCAGACATTGAATGAATTTTTTAAATTGTGTTCATGTGGAAAATTTATGAGCTTTCAGCAACTGTGCTTTGTGTGGTGTATTTTCAATGAAAATTTTATCTGTGGGGAAGGTTTAAACACCTGAAACACAAATCATAGAGCTTTATCATAGTGCTAGCATAGATTCTAGGAGGTAAGATGAATATTGTAAGGCGCCATATGTAGAAAGATATTGTACTGTTTTTCTGTTTAGCGGGAAATAGCCTGTTTGATAAACCAAACTTGCACCACTCTGTTTCATCTATATTGACTGGAAAAACTAAAGTGTAGATCTGATCCCATTTCCTATACCTACTTCCTATGGAAGTAATCATACCCCTTGTCTAGCTTGACCTGTGGATTTGTGCTTTAGCATGGGAGATGGTCTCCTAGTTGTATTGGTAAGACCAAACATGGTCAACTGTGACTTATGAATCCTTTGTTTTCTTTATGTTGAAATTGGTGTGTTGGAATAGGAAGTAGAGGGGACGTACTCCAGCTTTTGTCAAGTAGTGATTTGGAATAGTTGGTACATAGAATTTGACTAACTTGGAGAAACTTGGAGTGCACGTAGGATCCCAAATTTAGATATGCTCAGTAACCATGTCTATTTGGTTTACATGGCAAGGTTTTGCTATTGGGTGGCTTCTGTGAGAAGATGCCAGAACCTGTCCCCATGTTGGACATTCCCTGTGGTGATGCTAGGAGTCTAATGCACAGGGTTACAGGGAACCAGCTCATGGCCACTAAGCGTAGGGACAGCCCCAAGGCCCGGGGCACAGGGACTGACTTGGGGCCAGCACCTTGAAGACATTCCTCCAGTGTGGCCTTCTGCAATGGCATGGGAATTCTGCCACTACCATGTCACTATGCCACCTCTTGGCAATGAAGCATCCCTGTACCTAGTCAGGATCACAAAATCACAGAATCACAGAATGTTAGGGGTCACAAGTGAAAAGAGGCTGTCCCTGCCTTCTTGACACCCAGCCCTTATGTATTTATAGACAGTCTTCTCAGTCTTCCCTCCAGACTAAAAAGCCCCAGGTCTCCCATACTTTCCTTGTCAGGCTGGTGTTCCAGTCCCTTAATCATCCTCATAGCCCTCCATTGGACTCAGGATAAAAGGGACATCCTTCTGTGCACCACCACCACCCTGCCAGGCTGTGCTATTGAGACAGAAGTGGCTGAGGGCCACCCCACAGCATGGAAGAGGACATCTTTGAGGGGGACAGTGGGATTAACTCAAGGAGTTAAGGGGGCAAGACTTGAGACTGGACAAGGCTGCTGGACATTCTCTGCTGCAATCCCAGATGCTGGCAGAATGATATTGAAAGCCATGTCTGTGTGATGGAAATTTCACTTCATCCTGCCTTCAGGAAATGAAGCAAAGTTCCTGGCAAAACAAGAAACACCTGGAGATGCCCACAACTGTCAGGCCTTTTTAGCTGAATGGCAGTGGCAAAGGTTGGACTGGTCACCTGACAAGGCCATGGAAATATATTCTGGGTGGTTGAGCAGTACTGCAGAACCTGTCCACATTCCCTGTGGTTCTCCAGTGCCACTAGTGTCCTGGCAGGCACAGGAAGGATTCTTACCCCCAAGGCTTTTTGACACTCTCCAAAAGACCTAAGATGAATCCAGGTTTCAAGAAGGAAGGGGTTGGGCAGTGGTGGCATCCCTGTAAGGGGTAACCAACCCTTGGAACTGGAAGAAGGGTCTTGTTCACATCAGGGAACAGCTGATCACCAGCTCCCGGGTCAGGAAGGAATTTTTCCCTCTAGGGCAGATTATCCCCTGGGGATTTTTTCCCTTCCTCTGAAGCGTCAAGGACTGTTCTGCTTTGCCAGTTTGGGTAAGTGACTGTGTATGGCTCTTGCAGCACCAAGACACCACTGTTGCCCTGGGTTTCCACTCAGGGAGGAATTTTTCCCACTGGGGACAGATTAGCACTGGTCTCCAGGGTGTTTTTTACTTCCTCTGCAACACTCAGCAAAGCCCCTTGCTAGGGCTCCTCTGGGCCATTTAGGGTAAGTTCCTGCCTGCTGCTCTTGCAGCAATTAGATTATTCTTTTTCAGCACGAAAATGCCGCAGGTGCTTTGGGAAGGAATTTTTCTCTCTGAGGAGACGAGCACTGGTGTTTGGGGAGATTGCTTGGCCTCATTGAGCACAATGCCTTGACAGGGCTTCTCTCGGCCATTTTTGCTGAGTTCCTGCCCACAGTTGATTGCAATTGTGTGTAGCTGCTATTTTATGGAGCAGATACTACAGGTCAAACTAAGTTAGTAAACAGTACTGTATTGTTACATTTTGGACTTAATATTGGTGAAGAGGATGTTAATACTGAACATAGTCTTTCTCACAGATTTTTTTTAGCCCCTTTTTTTTTTTAAAGACCGTTAGTAAATGGCAGCATAAGCCCTGGAGAATTCATTCATGGGCAGACTGTATCTAACTAAAAGCAAGCAGCAGTGAGACTCAAAATGATGATGAGGAAGAGTGCAGGGAAGGAGTAATGAGAAGCATGTTTTCCCTGCCTTATTTCACAAGGAAGAACTGAAATAGAGAAAAACACAGCTATTGGGTGAACAGAGGAGCTCATGAGTGACAGGTACATGGGATTTAGTCATTCACTTAACTCTTTTTTTTGGTTTGGATCCAATTTCCTCTGGTAACTTGTTTATCATTTACCATCTCTTTTGCGTGATGTACAGCAGTTTGGCCTCTTTTCTTTAGAAAACTTTTTGGTATTTTCTCATTATTTATTGAAGCCTTTCTGAACACAAGGGCTTTAAGTGACTTATCAAAAATAATAAATTTTGCTTGCTCATTTTTTATCATTTTTGCTTACCGTCAGCGATTTTTTTTGGCCAGCCAAACTGTACAGGTGTCACATTCATTTTACATTAGAAGCTTTTTCAACAAGTTTGGTAGCAAGTATTTTAGCATATTATTGAGAATTTAAATGTGTTTTTTCTCCTGCATTTATTATGGCATACCCATGTTTATATGCAAACTTATATTTAAATGTAGCTAATAAAATATTAGAAAAATTAGAAAAAAATGCTTCTTTGGTCAAGGTTTCAAAATATGAGACCTCTTTAGAAAGCTACTTTAATAATTTATTTATAAACCCAAAGCTCCAACTGGAATAGAAGAGCTTGCTACTGTTTCAAACATGAAAAATTTAAAAACATTTATAGTAATTTCTGTGTGTGAATAGCTATTCATAACAGCAAATAGCTGCAAGTTTATGTTGCTATTTTTTGCCCTTCTTAAGACATAACATTTTACTGTGTTGTTACGACTTGAGTCTCTTTAATACCTGTCAAAGATTATTAAGCACCAGTTGTCTGGGCCTGGGGCATTGTTGAGGTTTACATTTGATAAGTGGCTGATGATAGCAAGTACTGCACAAAAAGATAGGAACTTACCCCATAGTCTCCCCTTCAAAGGTCCAAACCTTAATTTACAGTTCAGAAAAAGTGGAAGAAGCAGACATTACACTGGCCAAATGACTGTTGTCAAAGCTACAGCATGTCTGTTTCAGGGATGAAAAGAGAGCTTTGCAAAGGATGAATAGGCAAGATTAAGATGCAATGAAAGGTATCCCACTGAAGTGGAAAGTGAAGGGTGAAGAGGGGTGAAGAAGAAACGTTGAAAGCAGCACACAAGAACAGCAAGCCCGCCTAGAAATTATTCTGACTGCATTACCACTGTCTGACATCACAGTTTAGATTAGTTTTACAGATAATTTCTAAGTAGCTTCTTCACAAAATTTCTTTCCTGAAGGCCACGTGGCATGAGATGACAATGTACTTAATATTTATTTTTTTTCTATTGCATGTATAAGGAGCAAGGAGCAGTCAGAGAACATTTGCTTTAGTTCCACACTTTCATGTGTTTGCTACCTATTGTTATTATTAATTATTATTATTATAATACCTGAAAGTCCTTGTAGCTAAATAAGTTTTTATTTTCATCTTTTCTGACCAACATAGTCACAGAAAACCTAAGAGCATTGGTGAAATTTCAAATAACAGCAGTATGAAATAGGTAACCTTTAATAAAAGCTGTAGTGGTGGTCTGGGGACTAAATTATAGTAGTACAGATGCACTTATAGAACATGACAGTTAAGAGGGAATTGCATTGAAATGTCATTTTAAATAGCTTGGAGAGAAATTAACCCTCTGAATAGACAAGACCAACACCATCCCTAGGGCCAGTGGATAGATTAGTTACATCAGGGGTGAATTGGGCCCCCTGTACTGATGATAGGATATGGAACTTGAAAAGGGCATGAAAAAAGATGAATTGGAAACAGATGTCAGAAAGAATTTTTAGAGTCGTGCATTTGTGAAGTAGCTACTGGGCAAAGCAGTTGATGAAAAACACAAGGGAACAAGAAGAGAGTAGGGGAGAGAGATCGACATCCCTTAATAGCTATTTCAGATAAAAAAGGTATATGCTGATGAAGACTGATGTCTCTAACTTCTTTCTATTCACTGTCACATTAAGGTGTAAATTGGCAATATTGAAACTTTTTAATACTTTCTGTTAAAACCTGGTTTTGTGTATCAGTCAAATTATAGCATCATGAAGTCACAGAATAATTGGGGTTGGGAGGGACCTTTAAATGTCATCTATTCCAAGACCCCTGCAACAAGCAGGTACACTGTGTACTAGATCAGGTTGCTTGGAGCCCCATCCAATGTGACTTGGAATGTTTCTAGGGATGGGGCAACTCATTCCAGTGTTTCACCACCCTTCAGCAGATTATAAAATATGTCTCCCTTCTATCTAGTCTGAATCTACCTGCTTCTAGTTTAAAACCATTACCTCTTGTTTTATCCATACAGGGCTTACTAAAAATTCTGCCCTCATCTTTCTTGTAAGTCCCCTTGAAGTAAGGAAAGGCTGCAATTTGGTCTCCCCAGAGCCTTTTCTTCTCCAGGTGCAATAATCTGAATGCTCTTAGCCTTTCCCTACAGCAGAAAAATTTCATCCTTCTTATCATCGCTGTGGCCCTCCTGTGGACTCACTCCAAGAAGTCTATGTCTTGCTTGTGCTGAGAACTCCAGACCTGGTGACAATACTCCAGGTAAAGTATCACCAATGAGGAGTAGAGGGGCAGAATCACCTCCCTCGGCCTGCTGGCCACACTTCTTTGGATGCAGCTCAGGATGTGATTTGCTCTCTGGGCTGTGAGCACACCTTGCTGGCTCATGTCCAGATTTTCATCCACCAGTACCTCCAAGTTGTTC
>JANHFX010011271.1:0-10336 GCA_027560015.1 Chloroceryle amazona | reverse complement strand
TATATTTACCTATTACCTATATATATTTACCTATATATATTTACCTATATATATATTTACCTATTTACTTATACCTAACAGTAAGGGAAGTACCATATAACTGGTATTGCTTTGTAATGCAGATTGGTAGATATTTTTTAGGTATTTTAATTTTATAGATGAAATTCCTCTGAAAATTTCAGAGATCTAGACATATTTTGAAAAATACACTAAAGTGTCTCTTTTCAGAACACAAGTCTGTTTACAAAATCATGGAGCAAAAATGAAAGATATATTGGAAATGACAAAACTGTACACATTTCAGGAATGTAACTCCACTTGATATCATATTTTGCAACGACAGCCTGAAATTAGACTTCCTGTGGTATCTAGAATCCTTTCTGTACCAAATACCCATCTTTAAAAGAACCAGGAATTATTTTGCATTTCACGATTACTATATTTTTCTTTTATAAATTACTAACATCTCCAGTTGCTATAAATAATTTTTCTTGTATTGTCATGTAAATTCTGCAGAGATGTTTCTACTGAAAATAATACTTCATTTTCTAGAAAAAAATACTGAAGAAAGATATTATTTGTACAATATTAGATGTCTGCTTGTAAAGATTACTTCTTCTCGAGCCCGAACACCCCAAGTTATGTTGAATTTCATAATCTGAGGAAATTTAAGGAAAGAGGAAGGAACAGCAAAATAGCATAGTAAGAAGTGGGTAGAGAAACCATGGAGGGTGAGTGGAAAACAGGCATGATTAAAGGAGAGGCTAAAATTTTGTCTCTTTCAGCTATGTGTACATGCAGGTACAGCATTTCAATTGAGAGTCATGCAAACATTTTAGCATAGACAGAGAAGGAACCAACTAGGCAGGCTACTTACTATCATAGACAATTTTTTTGAAGAATAGAAGAGCAGATATTTATTTTTAACAGTAAAAGAAGCATGTCATAAGAGCCCTTAGTTTTTCATAGTGATAAATTAAGAGTTCTTTTGTGAATAATAATGATACTCAGTTCTGAAAAGCCTTCTCCTTAAGTGTATATCTTTCAACAGAAAATAACATAGAAATCATATTAATGCTAAAAAAAGTAGTTTTTATAGGAAAGCAGCAGGTTCACATAAAAGAAACAGTAAAATATAGAATCTCCATACTGCTATGTTCAAAATCTCTTGTCAAAAGACAGTGCACATACAAAGTCTTAGTTTCAGATTCTTTTTTAGCTTAATTATTCTATTTTATGACTACTAACTTAATGATATCCAAATATCATAGAATCACGGACTGTTTTTTATAGGAAGGCACCATAAAGATCATCTAGTTACCAACTTCCTGATATGGGCAGGGATATCTTACACTAGATCGGGTTTTTTGAAGCCCCACCTTTGTCCTCCTCTTGAACACTTCCAGAATTTGGTAATTTTGAAGAGTTAGTCATTCAAGGATCAAAAAACACAGGTATTTATGGATATTTTTCAATGAGAGCAGGTGAGCATTGGAGGCAGATTCTCAGAGTGCTATGTTGTATCCATCCCTGGAAACATGGGGCAAGACTCAGAACAACTGCAGAGTCTGCTCTGATTTGCTTTGGGCTCTACCTGTTCCTTCCACCTTCACTTTTAATCTGATTTTGTTATCTCAACGGACTTGTTTGTGGGAACTAAAATGATCTGAAGAAACTGGCTTAGAAGGTTGCTGCCTATTTCATCATCCATCAGCATGTGGAATTTCACTAGTGGACAGATGATAATAATAAAGTCTAATTTAACTGTGAAATTCTCTCCAGAAAATGTTTGAAATTGTTGAAAAGTATTTTCTAAACCATTTATTAATCACAAAATCAAAAAGTCATAGAAAGGCTTGAGTTGGAAGGGACCTTAAAGATCATCTAGTTCCAACCCCCCTGCTGTGGGCAGGGACACCTCCCACTAGACCAGGTTGCTAATAGCATCATACAGCCTGGTCTTAAACACTTCCATGGATAAGGTTTCCACAACTTCTCGAGGCAACCTGTTCCAGTGTCTCATCACAAATGAAGTCTGGTTTTGCTCAGAGATTGATGTACTGTGAAAGTTACATATTGATTCATGTGTGTGCCATGGGCTATTTTAGATTTAGCAATCTGTAGAAAGCTGTATTAGAATACCGTCATGTATGCAGTGGTTCTAGATGGCTTCGTCTTAATTTTCTTGAATTAATTGACAAGTAGCAAGAACATGAAGTCTATGTTTCTGTGAGTCTGAATTTCCCTCATAAATTTGCAGATTTTGTTTCAGGTTTTGTTGGTTTTTTTTTTGGTTAACATTTGAGTATTGTCTTAAGTCATGCTTAGCACCATTCTTTTTTTCTTCCCTAAGGATACCTGCTCTAAGTGTATGATATGAGTCTGTCCCTTCAGACTGTTCTGTGAATGTCTTCCACAGTTGATGCACTCTTTCCATCACCACATACATTCTTAGTTTTGTTGCTTTATGAATTGAAAATACCATGTTGCCATATCATATCACTGTTGTTTATGTTTGGAACAGAGACTAAAACCATCAGAATTTTAATTAGTTTTAGTTAATGACACTATCAGCACTATTAAAATTTAACATTCACTTAATTCCTTGAGTTATCACATAATAATGTCTTTGAGCATAATCTTGCCTTTCTTTGTATTCCTTGATACACAAGCATATGAACATGCCTTCTGACACTCCAGTATTTGTTGACATTGTCAGTGTACTGTCTGTAGATGTTGTGACCCATTGTATTCGTTTAGCAGTTTCCTGAGTTAGTGAATGCATGTGGTATTTAAAAGACAGGTACTACACAAGAGGTAACTTTGTCAAAAAAGATGCCTTTTTCTTGATTATCTTTTGCCTATAAGAAAACTTCATTTCTGCATTTACTAATAAAAGTTGTATGGAGTATAATTGTATCTTATCAGTATACAAGCAAAATACCATGTGACCATATAAAAAAACAAAACAAACAAACAAAGCCAACTTTGCCTCTGTCTATGTTAAAAAATTGTGGGACACATGAAGTTACGCTTCAGTTAGTCACCTCTGAGGCCACTTGTTTGAATAGGAAGTCAATGATTTTCAAAACTGTTGGACACTTGGAATTACTTTGCAAATATTACCACTGCATTCCAGTAATAGCAGCAGGCATGGTTGTCTTGAATATCACAGGTGATAAAGAAAGCTGGTGGTGCAGTGTGTTCTTTTTACAGATGAAAATTATTGTAATTTCAGAAGTAACAGCAGATTTTTAAGATAACTTCTCATGAACTTACTCATTTACTTCTCATTTGCCTTGCAGAGAAAGAAAATTGCAAATGCATAAGATAACCCTGAAGCCAGCTCATGAAATGCTCAGGCTAGATGAGAGGAGGTGAACTGTGGTGATTAAATGCCTATAGACAGCAGCTCAGTCTCTTTACACGTAAAGATGAATGTAAATAGGTGGAAATCATGTGAAATTTCAGCACTCAATTGCTTCCTTAATTTCTTACTGTGGTTACTGGATTGACATGAAACCTAGATTCTGATTGCTTCCCTAATCTAGACTCTTCTTTTCAGCGGTTCAGTTACCTGGAAAATTATCCAGAGAAATGCCCGAGGAAAAGATTAAGTATTGCTCCAGTCTATAGGATTGTGTTTATTTTATTTTATCTATCAATCTATTTATTAGTATTCAGTAGATCTTGGAAGAATATCTAATTGGAATGTATTACTTGCTGTCTTATATTGTTATATACCAAAAAGTCAGGTCTTTATAAGAAATAATAATCTTCCTTGCTCAAGATCTTACCAGGAGAAGCAGTCAAGAAGAATACAAAACCAGGAGGCAATAGTATAGAAGATTTGGGCTTGACTCCACAATGAGACTGATGTTTTGGCCTGTTTGTTTTTACTGCAGTGACTGTGTTAGGACATGCTGTATGTCTGTGTGACAGCTGGTATATAACTGTTCTGCCTGTCATTTTTTTCATTGGATTTTTTCATCACTGTGTACGTACTGCAGGTACAGCAGGTAATGAGAGTAGACTGTGTCTCCTGGAAGAAGAGCAGAGTGGTGCAGAACAAGATGTTTGGGCATGCGGGATGGAAATTTTTGAATGGGCAGAGAACATTTAGCACTGTTGCACTGACAGATTTCTTAAAAAAAGAACAACAAAATGACAACAACAACAAAATAACTAAAACACCAAAAAAAACCCCAAAACCACAACCAAACCAACCAAGCCCACCAAAACCAACCAAACCAAACAAAACAACAAACAACCAAACAAAAAAGGGATTTTTTTTAAGATTACTGACTTGTAGGAAGCCACCAGAAAATGCTGAATGTTGAGTGTCCTGGCCAAGGGGAGATTTGTTGAAAAACATTTTCATTTTAATCTAGTCTCACACAACAGATCCAAATTGCCTTTAACAAATGTTTCCTTATCCCAGGGTCCTACTGAAACCTAACATTAAAAATTTTGGTATTTGAAGTATATTCAGTTTAAGAAAGATGCTGACAAATATACATAAAAATTGCATCCCATTTCAGGTACTGAGAAAGCATTTTTACTTATCATTTGTCTGCTTTGTACCCTAGGGTAGATGTCAAAATCCTTTTGCATTGCACAGTATTAGGATAGAAATGAGGAAGAAGCAAGTCTGGTTTTACTATAAAATGTTTATTTATAATCAGAATCCTCCCATCACCTATAGTGAGTCATTAACTACAGTCATGCTCTCTCAATGACTCATGCATTATTTTCTGCAAAAGTTGCATAGTTACAGCAAAAGCAATGGGGGAAAATCCCATACTTAGAATAATTTCTAATTGTGAATCAGGTTTGTCTTCTAAATAGAAGACTACGATTAAAATCCACAGGAAGGAAATGAACATTATTTTTCTTACTACTACAGGGGTATTTTAAAACTCTAAATTTAGCCTTTCCCTTCCCCTTCTCTCCCAGTAGTCACTAAACAAGACATTTCAGGATAATAGGTTTGAATTTTGCATTTGTGTTGCTTTCTCGTTACCTCTATTATGAGGTTTAGCTTGGGGCATGTTGTATAGGAGGACTAGGTAAACGTCAAATGGCCTTTCTAAGGTAAAAGAGTGGTTCTGTACTGCATCACTACCTGAAATCCTAACAACCTTTGGGAAAATTCAGATTTATCTAGGAACAAAACTCAAAATTAATATTTTGTTTTTCTTTTTTTGCCTTTCTTCACTTTGACAGAGCAATGTTTCTCACTGCTCAGTTTTACTGGAAGTGATTGTTTTTTCTTGAATATTTGGCAGAATCATGATGAAAGGACTTTCCATGGAACATATGTTGCAGAGGTTATACTTTCAATTGGCTGATACCTGCCTATAAAAGCAAAAGTAAAGTCAGGAAGTGATGTTTTATTTTCATATACTAACTTCATAGGGTCATAGAATGCTCCAAGTTGGAATAGACCTTGAAAAGTCATGTAGTCCAACCCCTTTGCAGTAAGCAGGGACATCCTTGGGGATTCCCAGTACTTGGGGGGTTGGACTAGATGACCTTTGGAGGTCCCTTCCAACCCAGGGCACCCGGGGCATTCTATGATACTCAGCTAGATTAGGTTGCTCAGAGCCTCAGCAAGCCTGACCCTCAATGTCTCCAGGGATAGGGCCTCCACCACCTCTCTGGGCAACTGGTTCCAGTGTCCCACTGCACTCATAGTAAAGAACTTCTTCCTAATGTCCAATCTAAATCTATCCTGCTCTATTTTAAAACCATTGCCCCTCATCTTTTTGCTACGTACCCTTGTAAACAGTCCCTCCCCAGCTTTCCTGTAGGACCACTTCTGGTACTAAAAAGCCACTATAAGATCTCCCTAGAGCTCATCAGGGACACAGCTCATCACCATTCTCCACCTGGACATCAGGACATGTGACCATCTAACCAACTCCTTATCCACTGAACAGTCCAACCATCAAATACATATCTCTCCAACTTTGAGAGAAGGATGTTGTGGGACACTGTCAAAAGCCTTGCAGAAGTCCAGATAGATGACAACCATTGCTTTCAAAAAATCTTAAAAGTCCATCTGTTTCTTGTCCATGAATGCTTTTTAACAGTATTTGAATCACTCTTTCTTAGGAAAATGACAGAAATATTGGAGTGACTCTTGGTCACTTAAGGTAGTCATAGAACAGCAGCTCTGTTCTGATCAAGAGATTGGCACGATTTTAAAAGGATTGATGTATATTTCCTTGGGGACAAAATTTTCATTTTTCACAAAGCAGGATAGAAAGCATCACATCACAGAATCATATAATGGTAGAGGATGAAAGGGAACTCTGTGGGTTATCTAGTCCAACCCCTCTGCCAAAGCAGGTTCACCTATAACAGATTGCACAGTAGCATGTCCAGGTGGGTTTTGAATATCTTCAGAAAAGGAAACTCTACAGCCACTCTGGGCAGCCTCTTCAGTGCTCCATCAGTCTCAAAGAAGTTTTGCCTCATGTTCAGATGGAACTTCCTGTTTTCTAGTTCGTGCCCATTGCCCCTTGTCCAATCAATTGGGTACCACTGAAAAGAGTCTGGTTGTTATGGGCAACAGTGTCAAAAGCCTTGCTGAAATCATGGTAGGCAACATCCATGCCTCTCTCCTCATCTACCCAGCCAGTCACACCATCACAGAAGGTTATCATGTTATTCAATAATGATTTCTGCTTGGTGAATCCATGCTGACTGGTCTTGTTAACCTTCTTTTCCTCCACATGCTGGGAGATGACATTGAGAATAAGCTGTTCATCACCTTTCCAGGGATGGAGGTGAGGCTGCCTAGGTTGTAATTTCCTGGGTCCTCTTTCTTGCCCTTTTTAAAGACTGGAGTGATATTGGCTTTCCTCCAGTCCTCAGGCACCTCTCTTTTTCTCCATGAAATTTCAGAAATGATAGAGAGTAGCTTAGCAATAACATCAGCCATCTCCCTCAGCACCTGTGGATATATCGCATCAGAATCCAAGGATTTACGGGTGTCCAGTTTTCCTAAACGATCTCTAACCCAATCCTCCTTGACCAAGGGAGACTCTTCTTTCTTCCACACTTTGCCTTTTACCTCCAGGGACTGGGATTCCTGAGGGCCGGTCTTAGCAGTAGAGACTGAAGCAAAGAAATCTGTCTTCTCTGTATTCTCCCTCACTGGTGTGCCCACCTCATTCAGTGGCAGACCCACATTTCCTCTAGTCTTCCTTTTCCTACTGATGTGCTTGAAGAAGCCCTTCTTGTTCTGTTTTACAGTTTGACAGATTTAATTCCAAGAGGGCATTGGCTTTCCTCATTACATGCCTACATACTCAAGATAAAGAACACATTAATTCTGCTTTGAATGCTTTTGGGTTTTTCTGTTATTGCCTATTTTTTAAAATAAAATATAAAAAAAAGTCCAAGACACTATCATCCCAGTTAGTTTTTGTATGACTACTATTTGACAGTTGCAATAAAGTAAAATTATTGCTAATTGCTTCTACAAAGATTTATTAAAGAATCACTAACTGAACAGTAGAAGACTTGTATTTCAATTAAAACCTCTAAAGCAGAAACCACAATTTAGTTACTGCTGATGCATTCTCATCACTTACTAGAGCATTCATCTAGCTCTTAATCAGTTCACACTTTATGAACTTTCCTATTTATGGGAGCTATTCATCGGATAAAGGGGGAGGATGATACATGGAAAGAATTATTCACCTCTAATCTCTGCTGTAGAAAATCCTTGCATAAGATATAATACCTGGTTTTTAACTAAAAGTTTGACTTCAGCCCACAGGAAGATAGAAGGTTAATTTTTTTTTCACTGATATCTGTAACTCTACCTCTATTTCTGTTAACATCAGGAACATAGCTAACACTGGACTGGTCTTGGAGTCCAAGTAATCAAAAAGAAAATATTTCTATTGTCACCTGCGGAGGTGGCCACTAGGCTGTATTATTTCAAGCAATGTAAGCCAGTGGGGCCCAGAGTGTTCATTTGTATCCATCCTGTTTAACTGTGCAACTCTGGAAAGAAACGCAGTGTATTTTGACTCATGCTGAAAATAAAATGTGGACTGTGTATTTGTAGGGCCAAAATGAAAACCTGAAACGTGTCATTCTTTTCAGCATTTAGATATTTTAGTTGACACAAATCCAATTGCTTTTCTTTCACTCATAAATAAAGCATGGGACAGATTTGCTGGATTTACAAATTGCTGGAGACGGAGATGGTGCTGTAGTCCGCCTTTCTTCTGCCCTCTGTTGCTAGAGATAAGAGAAATCCAAATTGAGTTGCTTCCTCTGCCTGAGGCATTTTGAACTCACAGCTTTGCTTTTGTCTGAAGCATGCTTTGTGTTTCTCTGTGGAGCAGTATGGTTTCAGCTGCTCATGGCTGCACCTCTAGTTTCTTTGAGATTTTGGTAAAGGAGGTGTCATGACAGAAGAAGAGAATAAGTACTAGTTTGGTTGTGTTTTAGAAAAGTAATAACTACCACACTGAGAGGACAGAGTATCCCTTTTGCATCTACCATATCTTATGCCTGAAGGATGAGCTCCTCTTCTCCAACATCCACAAACATGTATTTTATTCAGTTTATTCGACAGTTATGAATTCACTGTTGATGCAGTCCCTGTTTTGGGGATTTACATCTAAAGCCTCCCCATTGTCCACAGTTTCCCACTAAGGCTCCTTCAGGGTCTGAGATGCTGCTTCTCCAAGAGCAGCCATTAGCCTGGTCACAGTTTGTGCCAGATCTTTCCCTTTCTTAAGAGACACAAATACCAAAAATGGCAAGTAAAAATGTCACCAGATTCTGACCTTCTGTCCTTCCTTCTCAAGTGCTACACCAGAAGATGTTTTCCCAATCCATAAACAGGAGGTGAAATATCCTGACTCTTTTTACCTTCCCTCATCTAACCTCCCTATCCCTTCAAGTAAAGCCATATTCTCTTAATGACTTGGTTACCTGATGCTCACTGCATCAACAAAGACAGCTGAGTGTCTTTTAGCTGTGCTCTGCAGGAATATGTTTAGACATTCCCTAAAATAGTCTAGAATTTAGTTGTTGAAGAAAAAGCAAGTTCGCAGTTATACAGAGACTTTTAATAGAAGATTGCTGTAGGATGCTGCTAGCAATTTATCATTCAGCAGCACATACTCTGTGTTGGTGGGAGGAGTGGTAAGACTTTACTCAAAGTGGAGGCTGGGGTTTTGGAAAAAGGCTTTTGAGAACTCAGCTGTCAGCTAGTCATTTGTCCATTATATGCTTGGCAGGTCTGACATGGTACGTGAAGAATTTGTTACATCAACAATGATCTTTCAATGCAATGATGGCTGACTTACAGTAGTGAATAGGTAGTGATTTATATTCCTGATGCTAAGATCTTGTTATATTTCTTCCTGTTTTTTGTGTCCTTGCTTTCGTATTCAAAAATCACTGTGACACAGATAAAAAAAATAAATTGATCGTCTTTACTTGTAGCAATCTTACACATTGATGACTTCTTTTTATCTAGGGAATGCATTTTGAAAGTTTAGTATTTCTTAGTAAGCAGCAACGATGTACTTCCTATTATTGATATGGATAACTCAGGCTATTATCCTATTTATCATCCAACAAGATTCATTCACAGGTTCTGAGGGAACTGGCAGATGAAGTTCCTAAGCCACTTACCATTGTATTTAAGAAGTCATGGGAGTCTGATGAAGTTCCCACTGAGTAAAAAAGGAGAACAAACCTCCCATTTTCAACAAGGGAAAAAAGGAAAACCCAGAGAACTACCAGCTGGTCAGTCTCATCCCTGTCCCTGACAATATTATGAAGCAGATCCTCCTGAAGGCTGTGCTAAGGTTCAAGGAAAATGAGGGGGTCTCCAAATTGGAGAGACATGGATTTGGGGATGCACCACTCAGTGCATAAAGGATTGTCTGGATGGCTGTACTCGGAGAGTTGCAGTCAACAGCTTGATATCCTATCATAGACTAGTGACAAGTGTTGTTTCTTAGGGAACAACACTTGTTACTGGGACCAGTGCTGTTTAATTGCTTTGTCAGTTATATGGACAGTGGAAATAAGTGCATCTTCAGCAAGTTTTTGGATGGCTTCAAGCTGTGTGGTGTAGTTGAGAAGACTGAAAAGGAATCTTATTATCTGCAGCATGGTTGCGAAGTAGAAAGGCCCAGTCTCTTTTCAGTTTTTCCCTGTGATAGGACAAGAAGTAATATTATCAAGCTGAAACACAGGAAGTTCCACCTCAACACGAGGAAAAACTTCTTCACTGTGAGAGTGACAGAGCCCTGGAAGAGGCTGCCCAGAGAGGTTGTGGAGTCTCCTTCTC
>JANHFX010011270.1:35398-48397 GCA_027560015.1 Chloroceryle amazona | reverse complement strand
TAAACCCATTGCCCCTCGTCCTTTCACTCCAGGCCTTTGTAAACAGGCCCTCTCCAGTCTTTTTGTAAGCTCCCTTCGGGTACTGGAAGGCAGCTATTAGGTCTCCCCTGAGCCTTCTCTTCAGGCTGAACAATCCCAGCTCCCTCAGCGTGTCCTCGTAGGAGAGGTGCTTCAGCCCCCTGATCATCGTGGCCCTCCTCTGGACCCGCTCCATCAGGGCTCCAGAGCTGGACGCAGTTATTCCAGGTGAGGTCTGACCAGAGCAGAGCAGAGTGGCAGAATCACCTCTCTCGATCTGCTGGCCACACTTCTTTTGATGCAGCCCCAGATGCAATTGGCCTTCTGGGCTGCAAGCACACACTGGCTGCTCATGTCCAGCTTCTCGTCTACCAGCACTCCCAAGTCCTTTTCTGTAGGGCTGGTCTCTATTGGCTCTTCCTAAGCTTGTATTGATAGTGGGGATTGTTCCAGCCCAGGTGTAGGGCCTTGCACTTGCTCTTGTATGAACCTCATGGGGTTCACCTAGGCCCACCTCTCCAGCTTGTCCAGATCCCTCTGGTGTATCAACAGCACCACTCAGCTTGGTGTCATCTTTTTTCATTAGGGAGAACTAATAAATTGTTTTGTTATTGTTCTTCAGGGTCATTGTCATGACTCTGCCATGCTGGTGGCCCTGCTGTGCAGGAACAATCTTTTGGGGGATCATAAAGTTTCACCTCCCGTGTTGTCCACTGAGTGGGATGAGACACCACCTTCTAAGAACAATGGCCCTTGTCCAGAAACTAGAGCATTTTACCTCTTACTTAAAGGCTACTCTTCAGGACAGAACTGTAAGTGTCTTGAATGAAGACTGGGAATTCTTTTTGGTTCTGTGTTATAAACATGCTGATATTTAAAAATACCCTTTTTAAAACCCTTCCAAATCCAAATGAGTAGAATCAAATGCTTTTATAAAAGGTATAGGGTAATTTGTTTGTTTCTGGTGATAACATCGATGCTGATTGTTTAGCAGAAATACCTGTCAGGGAGTGAACTGTGAACAGAACATGCTGCATGGGTTGAGCCCTTGTGAGCTCTTAGAGTAATTTAACTGACATACCTGTTTGAATTGCCTTAGTGGATGAAATTCCTACTTTCACAGACAATATGCTTTGCTTTGGCTAAATAACTTCAACCTGGAAGACTTTGACTCAAAGGCTCACAAGGAGAAGCTTCTATCACTCTGGAAGCATGCACTAAAACTGCCATTAGTGTTGTTCACAAAGAAGGGCTACATTTTTTTTTTTTTTTTTTACCAAAGCTTCCAGATTTTACTTGAAACCTTACTGAGGCAATGCTATACTATACTATCCTGAAAGATTATAACATCACTGCTAGTGTTATGTCACTTTATAGAGGCAAGTTTTTGTTAATTGTTTTCAAGACTCCATTTTCACAGTGTGGGTCACATAGATTCAGCAAGGCTGGAGCTAATGATCCTTGGCAATCATATCAGTTATCTGGCATATTGAATCATATTTGTTGTAGATAAATCAGTCTGGTTTTTAAGGATGCTTCACAAAACCCTATTATCTTTATCTTTTCAACTGATTTCTCATATCTTATTGTGCCCCAAAATTCTATTACAAGTTTACTATCAGTGCAGACAGATATTTAAATAACAGGGACTGCATTACACAATTAATTATGGATGCAGCATGGCATCTAAGAAATTCAGACTTGCAATGAAAATTTGAATCCTAGAGTAAAAGCCTTTCTGAGAACACTGTGCAGTAGTTAGACGGTTTGAAGCCACTGTTTACTGTGTTAATTCATTGTTTGTTCATTGTTGTTTTGTGCCTCCCTCTCTGCCATATCTACTCATTTTCCTTTATTTTTAATTTAGATTGAAGTTTCATTTTGGCATGAGCATTTTATCTCAAAATGGTGTTCTGTGAGCTCTCAGGGATTTTGCATCCTTTCTTCTGTCTAAATTCTACCATTTTCTCTCCTTGAGATTCCCCCATGCAATTTCAGATGAGCAACACTGTCAGCATATATCCATTTCCAGTTACAGCTATGCCAACTGGAGAAGTTACTGCCCACAGTTGCTTATTACCAGTTCCTCAGATCTGACAGCTATGAAGCTCCATTTACAAAAATTTTATTAATTTCAGTCAAAAATCATGCCACTGCACCTATGTGATGTGAAAAGCAAACATTACCTACATTGTGTCTCTTAAACTGAAGACAGAAAATATTTGCAAGAGAGTTTGTGTTGGGCAAGGGAGCCGCATGCTACCACTTGGAAGGAAGGAGCTCTTCGGTCATCTGTCACAGCTACTGCAGATGCTTTCATTTGTAACATGTAGCATGGCAGCTGGTTTTTATTTTATTTTTAAATATTAGTTGCAAATCTGTAAGGTGTATAGAAGGTGATACTATAGCCTAGGGTGTGTAGAAGGGAGATGGACCACTGCATTGCTTTTGTCTCTGAAGCCAAAACATTGACTCACAAGGTAAAAGTTGGTTGTGTGATACTTGTCCTTATTTAAGGATATAATTTCTGTCACAGAGTGGTTTATATTCAACAGTAAATAAATTGGGCCTTATATATTTTTATAGTTTAAAACACGTCTAAGAGTTTAGCTCAAAGATCCACAATAGAAATAAATATAATTTAACACTGATATATAACTGTGTTTTGTGTAACTAAGTGAAATAAGACCTATTAATAGTCAGAGTTCAGATGAGAGCTTCCAAGCTGACTAAATCATTAGACCCTTAAAGAGTGAAAGAAAAGGAATAATTTATGGATAAATACTGAGAGTATGAGATGATGTTTAAACACACCAGAACAGTTTTTTTAATATCTAGCTGAAGCAGTGGATTCCTTTCCCCCCACAATTCCTGTTTAATGTGACCTTTCTGTTTAGAGATGCATTATGAAAGCTTTCATTCACTTCCTATGCTCTAATCATATAATGAGATGCTCTTCTAATTAGTAAGTAGGAAAAGGGAGCATAAAAACCTTAAAATGACCTTATGTCTTCACTAGTCAGATAAGCAGCATAGCTTAGAGTCTGAGGTTGAACAGAAACAGAGCTGCCTTTTTATGTAATAATAGTTGACACTGGAAAATGTGTTGCTGTTTGAGCGACTGAGAACTCAAAATATTAACATGAACACATACAAAATACTCTTATCCTCCAGGTTGTTAATGATCTAGTAGATTAAACATTTCTCATAAAGTGTCTGCAGATATGAATACTTATACTAACTTTTAGAGATTCACCCATACCTAATACTTACTACCTATTTATACTCCCATTAAAATACTTGAATTCCACAAAACAATTTATTTTATAGATTAGCAGGAAGAAGAGGTTGCAACATGACTAGCATATAAATACAGAATGACTATTTGAATATAATGGGAAAAAGGAGAATATATAGTTACAGGGCTTCTTTTATCCTTTAATTGTAGAATTAATTTAAATGTAGAATTAATTTTCCTTTCCATTTATAAAAGCAATAATTTCCAAGGCTTCCTTTCAAGTCATGAATATTTTACCCAGAGCTCTCCCAGAGAGGGAGAGAAACATCTTTTCAACCAGCTGGTGCAGGGCATATTTGGCATATGGAGCCTGGATTCATTTATTGACTTAGAAGCCCATAAATACCCTCTTAACAACAGTTCTGTATGTAATACACATCGTTGGGGAACTCCTTAACACAGATTTCTAAAGTATCCAGCCTGCTCATCTACTAAGAACATGATACCCAGCAAAGCAGAAGACTTGAATTTAGATCAGGTTGATAAAATCCTAAGGCTGGCAGAAGCTGGGGAGTCTTCAGTAACAAAATAAACTCTGGAAATTTGTTTAATGAAGAAGGAAGTTAAAACCTTTTCACTAGTTCTTAGAACCATTTTCAAAACATTTTGCAAAATGCATTAGTGAAAAATGCTGAATTGATAATGTTGAGGAATGATATATTCTTTATGTAAGTCACATACACAATGCAACCAGCAACTATGCAAGCTTTCTGGTAACACCAGTTGGGCTGCATTGGAAGTCTATTTTCTTTACAGCTTCAAGTTTTAATATGATTCTGTTTCAATTAAACATTTTTATATTTTTTTTTCATCAAATGATACTTCAGGGTTAGTCAGTTCATTTTCTTGATAAAATTACTTACAAAATTGCTTTTTAAAATATTCTCAGATTCTCTTATTCATTTGCCTCACAAAAATAATATAAGGTTTGTATATGCTGAACAGTTCAATGCATGTGTTGTGCAGGCATGTAACAGCTGGGATCTATTACTGCCAAGTGATAATTAAACAAAGTTGGCAAGAAAACTCTAGGAAAAGTTTTGTATGCAAAACAGAGCCATATATCTTCTGTTAGGAAGTTTCTGGTGGGTGTGTGAAAAATGCATTCATCTGGCTTTTTTTTTTTTTTGTATTTTTTTTCTGTGTTTGATTTAATTAGTTAATTACTTAATTACTAGAAGTAAAGACAATTTCAATCAATTTAAGATAGGGAAGCTAACTCTGAACATCATTTAAATCAGAAAAGTCAGTCAAGTGGCAGAATACCCCCAAATTTTCCTGATTTAAGGAATTAGAATAAAATGTGTCTTCTTAACAGTATCCATAATTAATTGATTCTGCTTAATTTCCAGGCTGGCAAAAGAGTTGTGTAAATTTTATAATATGTTTTGTTTAAAGGGAATATTTTGGACTCATTATGCAAAGTGTATGCATATTGTTAAGTTTTGCAATCTAACTTCTGGTTCTAAGGGTGATATACTTTGAGTCAGGTAAAAAAAAACCAAACAATGGCTGGATGACCTTGGCTTTAAAAATGCTTACCTGTATATTTTTGCAGTCTAAACATTTATCTTTCTGTGTTCTTAAATATGTTTACTTACAGTATGAAACTCAAACAGACATGATTTTTTGACATGAATAGGTCGAACATACTGTTATCTCCACAATTAGACATCCTGAAAGAAAGACAGTAAGAAGTTACTTCCATGTGACATGTACTTAAAAGAAAATGACAAATATCTCACTCATGTGAAGTGTGAGAAGGAAATTAAACTTACTGATGAAATTGCTGTCAATAGTTTGGTCATCTCCAGTTAGCAACTGTGAATTTTACTAACCCTACATGGGACCATATGGCTGCAATCAATATACCAGTTCACCAATCTGTACTGCAGCTTGCTGCACTGCAATGCTTTGAACCAGCATAATTTACTTGAGAAGAACACAGAATTTTTGATGGTGAGATCTTACTACTTACTGCTACTGGCAATGGATAAAACTGTTCTGGAGTTAGGCTAGCTCTTTTGGAGTCATGCTGGCACTTTTAGTACAGAATTTTAATATTATTGTGATGATGTCCCGTGTTCTTGACTATTGTGAAACTTTTAGCTCTTTAAGTCAGCTCAGCATGCCTTAGAATATCTATTTGTGAAGTAAGAACCAAAAGGACTCTTCCTTCAGCCAGACCTTTATATATAGGAGCTACATCTATGAATAAATTAAAACCTTCCAGTTCTCTGAATTATCTGCGCCTCAGCAAAGTGGTGACCTTTTTGTCTCACCTTGTCTTTTTTATTTAATTATAGCTGAACATCTGGAACCTAGGGAATAACCAGGGCAGTGATTTTATACTGTGGGTCTCTCTTTTCCTTCTTTTGTCTTTTCCTTTACTTCTGGTCACGCGGAACTTCACACAGTATCAATTGTATCCATTCTTAGTACCTCTTAGTAAGTGTCATCAACCATACCTGTCACTATCAAGTATACAGTAACATGAAGGATAAATTTTTCCATAGTATTTAGTTATTGCCTCAATAAAATATGGAAAAGCAGACGATAAACAAATATTGGTAGTTTTAATATTGGAAAGGATAATAGAAATTCTTCCATTTCCATGTCACTAAAAGAGCACTTTTGAGACTGGCTACAGTAACTGAGAAACTTTATAAATTGTAGCAGTTGTATATTGTAATATTGCAGATCTTGGAATACAGTTTGAAAGTTTTTTAGCCAGATATGTATTCTGTAAGTGAATTATAGAAGAGTATCACAGTTTGTAAAGTATTGTACTTAAAGCTTCTATCTCTCACTAAGTATAAAAATGTTTCCTGAGGAAATGTAGCTGGTTATTATTGTGGGAATACAGTGGTCACTGAGGTGACATTATGTAAGAACTCTTCAATGTAGATCAATACTGGCAATTCATTTGGGTGAGTATGAAATTTCCAGTGTTAGTCATTAATGTTGAAAAAGAGTAATGGAAGACAAGATGCAGAAGCAAAGGGAAGGCAATCATAAAAGCAAACAAACTGTTATATATTAGAATTGGAAGGAAGAAGGAGCAGGAAAACAAAACAAGACAAAACAAAACAATAACGGCAGAAAAACCCAACCACACATATAAAAAAAAAAACACCACACCCCCCCCAAAACAAACAAAAGAACCAAAAAACTCAAACCAGCCCCCACCAACAAAACGCACCAAACCAAACAACAATAAAAAAAAACAAACCTGAACCCTAAACAACAACAACAACAAAACAATCAACCAACCCAAAATAAACAAATCAAACAAACAAACAAACAAAACACAAAAAACCCTGACCAACCAACCAAAAAACTTGGTGTGTAACTAGTTTACTCACTTACATGGTAAGTGACCACCAAGGAAAGGTACAGTATACAGAAGGTGTGTGCTGAGTTCCCTGCTATGGCAATGGTCACATGTGAGATCCTTAAAAATATTACTGTAATTTTGCACCTTTTCTTCCTGTATATACACCAGTGAAATAGATAGACACTATTAAAACAAAAGTGTAAAGTGTAAAAAAAAATTACCTCTCTGTTTGCAATAAAATATCAACATACATCTTTTCTATATATTGAAGAAGCCTGTAATTGCTTTTCCTACTACTGCAGATTTATCTTTTTTTTTTTGCATTAAAACACAAGCCTGAGTACCTATGAAAGTATTTGCAATTAGAATGATTAGGAGATTTCAAGAAAAGGAAAAGTAAGCATTCTAGAATATGGAAGTAGGAAATATCTACAATACAAAAGATACTGTAGTCAGAACCAGAGACTGAAAGCAACAGCATGTCGTTATGGTCTTGAAATCCCTGGATTTCTTCTGTTAGTTACTATCACTTCATTGTAGGCAGACTCATATTTAGTTGATGATTTTGACAGTTGTCATAAAAACTGTGGGTTGTATCTTGCTCACCTTTCTATTACCCAAATATCTGTGAATCTCACTAATGAAGAAATTCCAAGCATGTAATTTTTGTGTAGGCACAAAGACAATCTCAAAAAGACTAAATCAAGTGAAAGCAAACCAGATATATCAGTATGGTTTATGTTAAAAAAATGTTTAAAATTTAAGAATTATCTTAGATTATTGTTCCCATCTGAGAGGCAACAGCATTTGTAATGATCAACAAAATAATCAGCACAGAAGGAGAGTACTGAAATTGTTAGTTTAAAAAAAGTTATTTACTTATTTATTATTTATTAAATAAGTTTAAAGAAGGTCATTTCTTTGCTTAAGCAAGTTTCTATTGATCATGAGGTGTGACAAAGTGCTCATCACTTATTATGACTTCTGTTTTTCAGAGAAGTTAAAGCAGTTTTAAACTATCTAGTTAGTCCATGAAAATAATGAAGTTAATTTCATGTATTAAACTAGCCATGGAAGATGAGAACCATTATAAATTGAAAGACTATTCCAAAAAAAAATCAGATTGTATTCCTTTCTTTTGATCTGACCATACTCCCCGGACTGTCAAGCAAAGGTTTGCTGTTTATTTCAATAGCACAACAAAAAAAAAAATCTATGTATATATATCTGAGCAATTTAGCAAAACCTTTCCCCCATGCAGAACAAGCTAGTCATAAATGAGGAAGAATAGAGCCAAATTTACATTCCAAGAAAAAATAATCTCTAAATGGGTTAAAGTTTAGTCCTTTAACAGCATTGCTGGATGAAATAAACAGGGGTTTTTTTTGTTTGTTTTAAGGCCCATTATGCTTAATGGTGGTTGGAAAAAGTCTGCAGAAATCTGGATATATGAGGAATTAGAGTGACTTCTGATCACTTGAATGTCCTCAAATACTTTTCAATAGTAATTTCAGATGAAGAAGGAGTAACAGCTCTCCTACTGCTTCATGGAGGTGTCTCATAAGCTCTTCTTCACATATTTTTATGTAGATAAGAAAGCAGAATTTAGCAAGCCTAATATGTAGAAAGTAGTAAGCCTAATAATAAGACTTTGACTCTTAAATTATATTTAATCGGGCACAAATTTTTCTTTGGTGCACTGTCTGGTGAACAAGAGTTCAACCGTGCGAGCTGCTACAAAGAGACGCTAGCTCCTCTGAAAGCACAGAAATAATGGAGACTTTTAAGAGAGAAAAACAACAACAACAAGTCTTGCAAAGTAAAGAGTATGTCAGACATAGTACAGTGGATTCTGGCCTATATGTCTCTGCTTTCAAGGACTATGGCAATGAAGTATAAAGTTGTGACACTGGTTTCTTTCATTATTGTTATAATAACTCATCATCACATAACACAGCAGGACCACTTTCTAATTAATGAGAAATTAGTAAGGATGCTTTTCAGTGCTGCAGTGGTACATAGAATTGATGAGTCCTCTCTATGGTTTTTGAGAAAGGTTATATGGGGACACATGAAAGATTCTGTGAACTTCCTGATTGTCAATGAGCTAATGAAAATATTCCATTACAAAGGAGCCATTAAAAATTAGGTCAGCAGTATGCAAAATAGCACTTTGAAATAAATATTTTATGTCTACCTCAATATTTAAAGTAATAAAAATATCTTCTTTTTTCTTTGGAGCACTGTAAACTTTTAAAGAAGGAAAATATATATTGTTAAAGTAAATAAAAGATCCATGTGGTGTGCTAGGGCTGAATATATAAAAGTAGATCTGGTTTTAAAAAAGTAAATGTTGAAAAAGTGAAAACATTTTTTTCTAGATTTTTGCCTTATTTTTTTTTCTTTCTTGAAAAAGATGTTTCCTTTTTAATTTTCCAGGGTATTGGAAATATTTTCATTTTTTTACTCAAATCTGCTAGCCCATGAATGACACCTTCATACCAAAATATTAACATTATTTTTCTATATTATTAATATGTAATTAATAGTTGGAACAATTTGCTAGGAATCTGAAAATTTACTTGGTCTGTACTTGAATAAGAACAGTAATCATTGTTTGAGGAGGAGGCAGGCTATTGGATGCATAGTTTCTGCAGCTGGATGCACCCACTCCCTCCTGAGAAAAACATTTATATTAAAGCTACTTCAATTTACCAGAGTTTATTAAAGAGAGGTGTCTAATCTTCCTCTGAAATGCAGAAACATGAAGCAACACAAACCATATTCTCTTGAAGTATTATGTTAAAATGGGCTAAATATCTTAACATCGAAATCACGTATGAAACTGCAATGCCTTCCACATTGCAGTTGTATTGTATTCTACCGCACCAGCTGATTTATCAGAAATGAGTTACTAGACAATGTATGTTACCTGTGGTATGTAATTTTTTCTTGATTTTGGAAGGACTATATTGCACTCTAGTAACTTGCTTTGTCAATTTTTATAATCCTGCTATAACTCATTATTTATGCTACTGTAGTTTGTGTCACAAAGGTGTAGTTTTCTGTTACTGTGGTGTAAAGGACAAAGAACCCAAAGAAGGTTAATCTGCAGTGTATATGTGCTGATTATGTTAGTTAAGCATTTTTCTATATTTGCCTTATTTTGAGGCAGTATGATGCTCAATGGCTTTGACTAGTTTCACTCTAACTTGAAGTACCTTTGGAATTCATGGTTAAAAGTTGCAAACTTTTATACAGAATTAAATCATGAGTAATTAAATATATATTGGGTGGCCTTATACTACTTCCATGAGATATATTAGCATGCTTTCTCAATTTTCAATATTTATAGGCCTTGCAATATATTGCATTGCTTCTTTATTTTTCTTGTTAAAGTCTTTAGAATTATCTTGTTAAAATAGCCATGTTTTTTCAATGTGCTTTTATGGCATGATAGGGAATCAGATATTAAATGTACATTTCAACAGAAAAATGAGACATATCTTAAAATAAATAGTCTGTATGAGAAAAGATTACCATGCAAATAGAATGTAAATGAGCAGATGAGAGAAAGGAACTACAGTTGAATATGCTTATAAATTAAATGGAACATGTAGGTCACACAGAGGGAGAAGAATAGACTCTGGTTTTATTTGATAGGCTATCTTATATTTTTTTTTTAGTTTATCGATTATTTACAAAAGCATTCACACATCAAAGACAGTACAGACTTATTCAAAAGGGATGGAGAGTCAACTTGCACACACTAGAAATTGTTACAAGAGCATTCAAAAATCCTACTCATAGTGTTACCAGCTCAATTTCGATCTGTGAAGCAAGAATCCCTTTCAGAGCAATGTGTAAAGACAAATAAGTTAAACTGATGTGGGAGAAAGCTGTTCCACTGACCTGCCATTCCCTTTGAATCACTTTTTGATTCTGAGAGGAATTATTGATTAGTGACAATTAAAGTTACCAATTACATGAAACAGAAAAAGGCCAAATCTTTGGTTACCAGATGATTGCTTCTATATTTGAAGATACTTGTGTAACAAACATATTTTAGACATTTTGTGTTGTTTCATTTGACACTAGTTGTCAAGCTCTTTGAGCAGACATAAATCCCTTTAATGCCAGGAGTACCGGATTATGTGATAACAGTTAAGTGTATACTTAAATGTCTTTCCTGACAGGCCTAAGCATTGTGTCATTATCTGTGGTAGGAAAGATATGATATGATTGTAGACAATTCTGAAATGAAGTTCCAAAATGTAAGTGTACCAGATGCACCTGCTATTTGTATCTTTTCATTAATATTTCCATTTTGAATTTAAGGCTGACTTACCTAGGACTTGTAATGGCCACAAAACACAAAAATGTAGTCACAAGTCAAATTGCAGTACTCCATTCATCAGTCAAGAATTTGCTTCACCAGAATGTTTCTGGAATAAAAACTGAGGGAGACATGCTTTCAACAAGCAAACTCAGTTTACTGGAAAAATATCCCAAACCTGCTTGTTCTTTAATTACTAAAGCTGAAGGTATTTCCAACAATGTTTGTAGCAGATGTTACATTCCTAAACATATTATTGTTACTTGACTACATTCATAGTTATATTCCATATAAATAACTTAAAAATTACATTGCAGTGTTTGAGTGGTAAATAAGAAATAAATCATGGAAATAATAATGAATAACAAATAATGGAAAATAGTGTGATATTTACAAAAACAATCAAATCATTCCTTTCAATTTTTACATTAACTCTGTTATTTTGAAGAGAAAGTATAGCTAAGTTGCATAAATTATGCCATGGCTCTCTCAGACAGCCAGAGACACTTAATGTCCTGAGTCTTCTGGTAGCAACAGTCAATCATGCAAAAACTTTTTGAATGTAGGTTGTAGTTGTGCCACTTCTTTGCTCCATCAACAGCAGTGTGATTTGAGAGAATCATTTGTACATTACAGGAACAATGTGGGCAGCATATTGCCTCTGCTGACAGTCAGGGGACAGGGTTTCAGAAGGAAGAGTGTTGCCAATATGTCTACACTACTGGTCAAGGGCAGGATGTTGGCATACAGGATGACATATGTTAAAAGTTGGGCATTAATACAATACCTACTTGTGCTTCATGTCTTCACTTCAATGATTTATATATTTCATTGTTTATCTTCATTGAAGCTGTATGTGAAAGTCTTACAGATACAAATATAAATCTTGCTATTGCATATCAGAGATGATCTTTCAAGATAAGAGATTACAACTATCCATTTTAGTTCAGTTATTGTCTTACTTATTGGTTGGTAGGGAAAGAAGGGACACTTGCTAACTCATTCCTTCAGCTGTTACTCCTTGCTGAAAAAAACCCAACAAACAACCTAAACAATCATGTTACATTGCTGAATGCTTACTTGCTATCCAAAGAATATATTCTGTTCTAGCTGACTTGTCTTCCACAAAATACATATACAGGGATTGGCTGTCTTTATTAAAATAATTTTCATGTAGATTTCTCATTTTAAGTTTGTTTGCTCCAGCAGGATAGAATCAAAACTTTTGGACATACATCACTGCTGTTTCAAATGACTTATCTTCACATGGCCTACACTGTCAATAATTGTAAAGTATCAGTTAACCTAATAGATGTTGAATGTCACTGCTTTCCTCATTAATTTCTCAGAGAACAATGTATTACTTTTTTTTTGTTTTTTTCCCCTGAGAAATTATTTCAATTTTAGTAACTTAGGTGACTGAGGAGTTGGAGGTACAAATTTTTTTAGCCAATTCTTTCAAAGATTGTGGCATCTCCATCCCAGCAAACACAAATATCTTTCAACTACATTTTTAAATCCAATTGTTTTGGTTTATAATTTTAAACAAAGAATGCAAACTATTTTATACCCAGAAATGGAATTAATATGGGTAATTGTTTTCTTTCAATAATGAAAAAAAAAAAAAAAGCGCTCAAACAATGCTTCTGTAAATGTAATAATTTTAAAAGTTATTTACTTCAGTCATGCATTAATTTTATTGGTGCCTTTAAAAGAAAAACCAAAACAACTGAGTATTATTTTTATTGTCTAAAATTCATCCCACTGACGCTTACATGATATTTTTTTTTCCTTATTGTACTTCAGGGTTTTACCACCTTGTTTGATTATTTGTAGTAAAGATACCTGGTTCTAAACTCAGAGCACATGCACTGAATAATTGCAATAAAGGATTTCTAATCATACCTTAGACAGGAAAAGCCTGTTGTATTAATTTAAGATCCCCATATTAAATAATTCAAGAATTCCCACAATAATGATATTATTCTGTAATCTGCAAAAGGTTAGCAT